>CBVK0101102335.1:0-19543 GCA_900067695.1 Picea abies | reverse complement strand
ATGATGAAGACCATTGTTGGAAGCTTCATCCTGAAAGAAGACCCAAAAAGTTTGGCAACAGCAACAAAGGGAAGTCAAATACTGCTGCGACTGTTCAACAGGATTTAGGTTCGGATTCGGGTGATGAAACGAAGATCACAGCCATGGGTTATCAAGGTAATGGTTCTGTTGCAAGTACTAGCTCTTCAAGTAATAATAATGTCAATGTAACTCAACAAGAGAAAGCGAGAATTGAACTTTTTCACATAAGGGTTGTTTCAAAGCATACTAAGATAGACACTTTATTTGATACTGGATCTCAAGCAAACCTTATTTCAAAAGAAACTGTTAAGAAATTAAAGTTGGAAACAATTCCACATCCTAAGCCATACCCTCTTGGTTGGATATGTGATAATGCTAAGTTACAAGTAACAAGAAGGTGTAAACTTAGGTTTACTATCACTGCAAATTTTGTTGATGAGGTAGAGCTTGATGTGATTCCATTGGATATCTGTAGTATTGTGTTGGGAAGCCTGTATTTGTACTATAGGAAATCTATTTTTCATCGTCATGAGAATAAGTATCATTTGTTTAAAGATGGGGTTGAGTACATTGTTAGAGCCCACACAAAGAAGATGAATTTATCACTTATAAATGCGGGACAAATGAAGAGATTAGTTAATGCTAGTAAGAATTTTGTTCTCTTAATGATCAAACCTAAAGATGATGTTGAAAATGAAGCATTTCAAGGTTGTGATACAAAGTTAAAATCCGATCTATTTGAAGTTGTTAATCAGTATGATGACATGTTTAAAGAACCTAAGGGGTTACCTCCGAAAAGGGGAATCCAACATGAAATTCAGTTGCAACAAGATTATCCACTTCCAAACATTGGTATGTATAGAATGTCAGTTATAGAAAATGCTGAGATTAAAAAACAAATTCAGGAGTTGCTCGACAAAGGGGTTATTGTACCAAGTTCTTCGCCATGTGGATCTCCAATTGTGTTAATTCCAAAGAAAGATGGTACGTGGCATATGTGTGTTGATTTCAGGGCTTTGAACAAAATTACAGTTAAGAATCGTTATCCTCTTTCTAGAATTGATGATTTGCTTGATCAATTAAAAGATGCCAAATATTTCACTAAGTTAGATTTGAGAAGTGGATATCATCAGATCCATATTGCTGAGGGAGACACATGGAAGACAGCTTTTAAGACTAAGCAAGGTTTGTTTGAATGGATGGTAATGCCTTTTGGACTTTGCAATGCACCTGCTACTTTCATGAGAGTTATGAATGATGTCTTAAGGCCTTTTCTGGATGATTGTGTTATTGTCTACTTAGATGATATTTTGATCTTTAGCAAGTGTCGTGAAGAGCATATTACACATGTGAAACAAGTTTTTGATGTTTTGAGAAAGGAACAGTTGTTTGTGAAGTTGTCCAAATGTGAATTTGGAAAAACTTCACTTATTTACTTAGGCCATATTGTTGGTGGAGGTGAATTAAAAATTGATCCCTCCAAGGTCAAAGTCATTTTGGAATGGTCCAGGCCCAGCAATGTGACAGAGGTAAGAATTTTTTTGGGAGCCACCCAATATTGGAGGAAGTTTATTGCTAACTTTTCTTCCATTGCAGCTCCATTACATGCTGTGACAAGTGTCAAGCAAGTTTTCGAATGGGGAGGCAAGCAACAGCAGGATTTTGATACTTTGAAAGAAAAGATCAGTTCAACACCAGTTCTTGCACTTCCAAATTTAAGACAACCTTTTGAAATCCAAACAGATGCAAGTAATTATGCAATGGGGGCAGTTTTTCTACAGTATGGTAAGCCCATTTATTTTCATTCTGAGACGTTTAATGGTGTCGTGATTAATTATCCTACTTATGATAAGGAATTGTATGCATTGGTTCAAAGTGTTAAAAAATGGAAACATTATTTGTTGGAAAAAGAAACCATTATTCACACTAATCATCAAACTCTGCAATACTTACAATCACAGACAAAACTACAACAAGCTAGGCACTTCATATGGATGGGTTTTCTTCAACGGTTTCATTTGGTCATGAGGTATAAGAAGGGTATTTTTAACAAATTCGTTGATATGCTTTCAAGGCCTATTATTAGTGCTTCAGTTATTCTTAAGCATGGTCCTATAATGCATGAAAGTTATGTGGAGAAATATGATTTAGATACTGACTTTAAAGAAGTGTATGAAACTTTGTGCCACTCTAACCATGTTGAAGAATTGGATTATCATGTGCATAATAATCTCTTGTATCATCTTGGCAAGTTGTGTATTCCACAGGGGGAAAGAATCAACATTATAAGGGAAGCGCATTCTTCTCTTATTGCTGGTCATTTTGGTGTAGGCAAGACAGTGGATAATTTGCAAAGATACTGCTACTGGCCTAAAATGAATGAAAGTGTTTCGAGATATGTTCGAGGATGTCCGTTGTGTGCCACAAGTAAACCTAGCAATCGAAAGTTGGGTTTATATACTCCACTTCCAGTTCCTTCTCAACCTTGGGAAAGTATTTCCATGGATTTTGTAGGTGGTTTACCTATGTCGAGATGAAGTCATGATTATCTTTATGTTGTGGTTGATCAATTTAGCAAAATGTGTATTTTGATGCCTTGTACTAAGTAGGTTACAACAGAAAAAATGACACAGTTGTTCTTTCAAAATGTTTGGGTGCATTTTGGATTGCCTAAGTCCATTATTTCTGATAGGGATTCTCGATTTGTTGGAAGTTTTTGGTCGATTTTATGGGCACTCATGGACACCAAAATTAAAAAGAGCACAGCTTTTCATCTGCAAACAGATGGTCAGACAGAGATGGTCAATCATACAGTGGTGCATCTTCTTCGTGCTTATTGCAGCAAGCATCCTAAACTTTGGGATGAGCATTTACACTACATTCAACATGCGTACAATCGAGCTAAGCACTCTTCGACTCAAACGACGCCATTTGAAGATTGTTTTGGCTATTTTCCCAAGTCTCCTTTAGATTTTATCTTTGGGAAAGATATTGTTGTTGATGGTCAATATGAAATTGATAGGGCAGAAAAGTTCATTGAACAAATTCAGTCGATACATCAAGTGGTGCAAGAGAAATTGGAAAAGAGTCAGGCCAAGTACAAGATGAGACATGACAAGCATCGTGTTGATCACAGTTTCCAAGTTGGAGATGAAGTTTGGCTTTACATCAACAAGGAGAGGCTTAAAGGAGAAGGTAAAAAGTTGAAACCGATTCGATATGGTCCTTTCAAGATTATCGACAAGATTGGTAACAATGCTTTTCGTTTAGATTTGCCTCCTTATATGCAGATGTATGTAGTTGTTAATGTTGAGAATTTGAAGTTGTATGAGCCTCCATTGATTGATGATCAAGGAGAGCATGTTCAGATTCCTTCTATAGATGATTTTTCTCCGGAGTATCTTATAGAACTGCATGAAGACACTATCCTTAACAGGAGAATGCGAACTTCAAAACGAGGAAATGTGGAGTATCTTCGAGTTGGTATTAAAGGGATGAATCCAAGCAAAGCCAAGTGGATTGAGGTTGGAAGGGTGAGGGAACTTTACCCTCATCTTCACATAGACTGAAAATAGTCTTTTGGAGGTCCAAAAGCTTTCTATTGGGGAGGTGTGATCAGGGGATCAAATTTTGCTCAAAAATTCAAAGTGCTCGGAATTGCTTCAAACCAAAGGTGAGCATAGGCCTCGTCATTTCGAACCCAATGCAACTCATTTTGTCTCAAACGGACGTCAGGAGAGAGAGATATTGCAATCTATTTGGAATGTCAAATAAGCAAAAAAAGATGCTGACTGTAGAATCTGTACAGTCCGTACAAGCTGATGTGGCAAAGTCCTTACATGATGATGTGGAGGTCATATGATGACATGGCAGTTGGTGATGTGGTAGTTTTATATTGGCAGATTTGGGCGAATGATATTTTGCCACGTGGCACTCCTTTATTGGCTTATGGTTTATTGGTTCAAAATTATGGAGTCTGTGGGATTCGAACCCCGGACCTCCCACACCAGTCAAATCTTTGGTAAAGTCTGTCATGCCAGCAGGCCACACATTGATCCTTGTTAGCTATATATATTTTAAAATATTTGAATTGATGTAACCTTTGATTCGACGGGGGGTCGGGCTAGGGCTTAGCCCTGACCTGAGGTTTTATGTAACACATATGGCCATGCCATATGTTTGCGTGGGAGTTGGTGTTGTACATGGAGCCTAGCCCCGGTTCTATATATAAAAACAATTCAAAGAGCGTGGGTTTTGGTTTATGGCAAGTGGTTGTGCCTCCGGTCACATAGCTTATGACATGTGACCTTGCCATAGTGCGCACGGGGTGTTCAACGGTTAGCACGATTTTAATGCATCGACACTTGGTGTATAACTATTGGCTTTGAAAAATGGTTAGCCCTTTTTCTTTAGCACGAGGTCGTATGGACCCCCATGTGCCCAGGTGCTAGGTGCTTAGGGGCTGGCGCGCCCATAACCATCCTACAGTTTGCACCGTTGGTGCGGTTGCACCCGGTGCTGGGTTTTTATGCTATATATTGCGTGTGTGCTAGGTTCATGACACAATGGTGTGTTAGTAGATGCAAAGACAGTAAGCTTGAAGGGGGGACTTCCAGGAGGCCTAACTTCTTCGTTTTTCGACCAATTGAGGTGCCGAAAAAGCCCAGCTAGGGGTTTTTGGATGCTCTGAAGCCATTGGAGCATTCAGATGGTCAGTTTGAGCATTGTAAGGCATGTTTTTTATCACTTTGAGCAATTAATAATAATGATCCATTGGAATTTGGACCAGGAGATGTAGCCCAAGAGAGGATGTAGCCCAAGAGAGGGGTGAACTCCTTTATCAATTGTTGTGTTTATGTTCTTATGTTCATTGATTATGTTGTTGTCTATGTGCATTTTGCATGAGTAATCCTTTAATTTATGTGTTGCAAAGTTGATCCATTTTCTTTTAACACATAACATTTAGTTGCAATAATTTCAAGATTTTCAAGTCTTCTTCATTTTTAGATCAAGGGATGATCAAGGACATCAAAATTCCCTTCTTTCTTCTTAGACCAGAGGTTGTATTTGTTGGGACCACTATTTGCCTTCTCCCCTTTACTCAACTCATTTATTTGGTTATATATGAGGGACTCTTCGTATGCATTTTCGGTCAAATGGGGAAATGGGGAGGTGTCTTTGAGACAATGGATTTCAAGATTGAGCTCTTCTTACTCCCTTTCCTCGTTAGGAACAAGGTTATTTTGAAGGGGATTTTGGATCTTCTGATCATTTCTATCTATGTCCCTTATCTTCCTTGGCATAATCTGAGGAGCATTGTTATTCGGCCTCTTGAAGTTTCCTTTGTTATCATCATTTTTGGAAGCTTTATAACCTTGCTTCCCTTCTGATTTCATATTCTCCATTTCTGCAGACAAGGACTTCACCATCTTGGTTAATTCATCTACTTGGGGGTGATATGTGGAAGAACCAGAGGTTGAGGCCTCAAATATTCCTCTTCCTCTGTCTCTATCGGCTTTTCTCCTAAGTCTTTCAACTACTGATACGTTGGACTCTACTTCCAGGGCTGCATATTGCATAAGACCCAAGGAAGTAGCTCTTTTTTCCCTCAACAGGAGGCATAAATCTAGGTCAAAGGCACTAGCATACATGATCTTGGCAAAGGCATATGTAGGCTTTATCTCAGCAGGGATTTTGTTGTACATTTTATTGAATCTTTTGGAGAAATCAGAGATTGATTCCCCCTCTTTTATATTTAGTGATCCAAAATCTATGATATAATACATAAAATCCTTCTCCCCCCCCCAAATCCTTCTCCCCCCCCCCACTGCCTCAAGAAAACATCATCTAGAGCTTCAATCCCAGCAATAGATCTAGGGGTCAATCCCTTAAACCACTTCCTAACCTCACCATCAGGGCTCTGGACAAAGACTCTCATCCATACATCTTCATTTTCAATTTTCATATTGTCTGCATAACTATAGAAGGAATCAAGGTGCTCTTTATCAGTTATGTCTTCCTCTCTAGTGAATTTTTGCATGTATGTTAAGTAACCTCCAGCAAGGAGATCATTCATTGGATGAGGTAGGACTAGAGGGGCATATCTTTCAGCCACTATAGCCTCCATTCTGTTTCTAGGAGGGTTGGCACTTGCCATAGGGATAATGGGTGGCAGAGAAGTAGGAGGGGAAGGGGTTTTGATAGGGGAGACCGAAACTGAGATCCTGAGAGGAAAAGGAAATAGTAGAGGATTTGGAGAAAAAGTTAAAGGGCTTGAGGGAGCAGAGGTTTCCTTCCCTGTAAAACCAGTAACTTTAATAGGAGGAGCAGTGACAAAGCCCGAGGTAGGAAAATATTTTGAGGGATTGGGCCTAAACCATGGTATGACCTCAGGGGAGAGAGGAGTGACAAGTATTTCTCCCTCCAATACCTGACCAGGAGGGGAAAACTCAACAGGAACACTCCCAAAATTTAAAGTTCATGAAACTCCAGCAAAAGGTATAATAGTAGAATGAGATGTAGAAACTGGAGTTCCTATAGGAGGATAGTAAAAATTATTAGAAATACTTGGTTCAGTAGTAGACGTTCCTTCTCGGAGGCCCTTTCCCTTTCTGATAATATTCTCTGGGTCAACTTCATGTGTTGCTAAAGGTAGTTGTGAAGTAGACCTCGAGTTTCTGCCTCTAGAGGCCACAACAGAAACAGTGGTGTCACCAGTGGATTCACATCAATGGATTCACTACAGTGGAGTCACCAGATGCACAACTGCAATATTTGATTTACTAAGTTCTGATGCACCTTCAGAACTAGTAAGCTTTGTCGTTCAATCCCAGGGAAAATCTTCAATTTCGTCTCTGGCAATGGAGCCAGAAATTTTAGCACTAGAAATCGCCTCTATATTGCGGCAGAGGTAAGCCAAGTACCCATCATTTTATAGGTCACAATGAATAAAATTAAAGGTGGTCTAATGGACACAAAATCAGGATAATATCTCTCTAACTCAGAAAAATGGGTTGGCACACATAGGAAAGTGAGGTATTGATCTAACTTCAGCCAGTAATTTGTAGTGGAATGGTGAGTAGGGGGGAGAACTTAAGGAGAATGAAATGGTCTTCCATG
The DNA here is from genome assembly GCA_900067695.1 of Picea abies. NCBI lineage: Eukaryota > Viridiplantae > Streptophyta > Pinopsida > Pinales > Pinaceae > Picea > Picea abies. Next base: position 12,403 of record CBVK0101102335.1, on the reverse strand, counting down.
GACATCCAGTCTTCTAGCAGCCTAAGAAAGAAAAGCTTCAAATACAAGATCCTCTTGAATTCAAAACTTCAAGAAACTGAAACTGCTATAATAGTACTGCAATCAAACATACATTACAAGACAGTCACAACAACCAGACTAGATCATCCATGCCCAAGATCTTAGCATCAGGGGGAAAAGAGAAAACAAGAAAATAGTTCAAACTAGTTGTAAGGTCATCATGATCAAACCTCCATCACAAAAACACAACTACCCTCGACTGGATCCTCCATGCCCAATTGTTTCAATGCAGTAGTTACACAAAGATGAAAGGAAACTGACTTTCATTGAACAAGAAGTCTCAAATACATATAATAACTAGACAACTAGAGGCTTTTCTAAAACTTTACAAATCGGGAGCTCAGCTCAACCATCGACCATTAAAAAATATAAAAACTGAGTATATATACTCAAAGAAACTTGCCTCCTATAGAAACATGATCTGATCATTTCATTCAAGGCTTCATGTCTACCTCTTCTTCTATCAGACCACACATGCATTCTTCTGTCAGACATGATCTCAGATTGGTATGGCTCTAGCAGGGAAATTCACCCACAAGGGTACCATAGGATGACTGCTCTAGAACCTCCATGCAATCCATTTATGTGGTAAAACGAGGTATAAACCAACTTCTTTATTCTCATTAACTTCTTTTATTGGATCAGGATGAGGCCTTATGCCCATGAATGTTCCAGGCGAACTCACAATCATTTTCAGTCAATTCGGGCACCTTGAGCATATGCAGTTATTCTCCTATAACCAATTTGGGTGTTCCATCATTTCGTGCAACTTCTTCCTATCCCCCCATGCAACCACGGGACATGATCTTATGCTTATCCCACAAAAAGGCCCACCCAAATCAACGAACATATCTCCTTCGATTCGATGACCACAATCGTCCCCTCGAACAGCTTCAGCCATCTATATTTCAATACAACGCTTACTTTCTTTTGTCCCCATCTTCCATGTGACCATGGGATACGATCATGGGCCCAACCTTCAGGCACATCACGATCTCATGTTTCACAACTTCACAAGGTGCTTCATGCCCAAACCCCTGATTCGGGAAATTATGATCCCTCAGATCGTGTGTCACGTGTCCTCTTTGATTGGATGACCCAGATCAAACCATCTGCCTTTCGGGTCTCGAGATTTAGGGCTATGGATGTGCCTTTATGATGAGAACCCTGAACTCTCGATTCTCGATCCTCCGAAAATCACCAATGTCAGATCAACGACCCTCGGCTCTTCACGATCGAACGACCCAGATCTTCCCTTTCGTGAATCAGGACTTCACGATTTTTTCAGAATAATTTATAACATTTAAACTCTCGATTCTTGCACTCGCTTGATTTGAGTCCCTATTAAACCTCTCTCAATGTTGCGGCCTGTGACAATGAAGACTTGGATGACATGACTGGGATTTGGGAAAACAAAGGCTCAGTGGTGGAGATAAAGAGAGAAGTGATCGCCTTTAGAAAAGATAGAGAAACTCATGGATGATATTTCTCAGGTAATTTTGACAGGGAAAACTGGTCGATCAAAAGGATGAATGCCAACAAAAAGAAAAATACACGTCGGGAGGAAAGATCTATTATCGGGTCTGCAAAAGGGGAAAAGATAGGAAAAATCACAGACTTAGGCATAAAACCACAACATGCAAGAACATGACGAGATTAAGTGCTAACACATATTGAACATGATCATATTCAACGTCTCTGGATCCATAACTCCAACGAATGACAATAGGGTTCTACTTTGACTTGGAAAGTTGTGTAGAACTTTGAGGGATGACATAGCACAGGGCACCTACACCAAATCTTCAACAATGTTGTAGTTTTGGGTAGCACGAGCATTTGGATTAAATGTTTCCCTTTGAATTATGCTCTGGGGTAGGTGCAACATTGTTTCAGAGGTTGGATTCTCAATATGAAGAGGATTAGAAGATGAGGGAGTAGAACTAGAGGGTTGATCGACAACCTTTCCTTTATTTTGATCACCTGGAGGAGTGTCATAAGTTTTTTCTCAAGATGTCACATTAACTGCCTTAAGCATGTACACCTCAGAGGAACTTGTGGAAGCATCCCCATGGTGGGAATGACATGTGTTTCCCCTTGTAGAGGGGAATTATTTTGTGAAAATATATTTTTCTTGTGAACCGGTTGGGAGGTACCCTTCATAAATTTAGCGACTGCCTCATGATGACAAAAACATTTTCTTGTAGTGTTCTTCCCCACAAATCACATAAGGAAACTTAGGCTTCCTAGTCGGTTGAGTATCAACAATAGTTGGACTATCCTATTGGTTAGAATATTTCTTAGATTTACCCTTGTTTTAATTCTTACCTCCTAGTTGTTGAGATGAAGAGGATTGGACCACATTCACCTCGGAGGTTTGAGTAGGAGTGGAAGTATTTTTGATGTTCGAAATGGAACTTGGTTCTAGAGAAGGTTTTGTTGGATCGTTCAACATCCGAGGAGAATTTGGGATTAGGTAGTAAAGTGTGTCAGAATGGGAGTAGACCAAGTCCAAATACTGCACATGGTTGATAGCATGTGCCTCATTAAAAACATTTTCCATAGCAACATCATGGGTGATGGGAGGAAAGAGGGACTTTGTAAACTAATCCATGAGGAGTTGGTCTATGATGGAAGATTTAATCAACCATCTATGTCATATCTACTCATGAATATGATCGAATATGTGGGTGGAAGAGGATTGTCAGAGTGAGGTCAAAATATCAATACCAGTCTCATACCGTATAGGAAACTAAAAATGCATTAGAAAAAACATGACAAGATAATTAAAGTCAACAAAGGAGTTACGTGGCAACTCAATATACCATTTCACTGCGACACCTGTAAGTGTTCTCTGAAAAATCCTACAATGGATGGAATCGTCCATCAAAGTGTTAAAACAACACCATAAATGGAAAGTCATAAAATGATTGTTAATATATTCCCCAAGTTTACCATCAAATTTCGAGATGTCAGATGGTAATTTGGCAAGGACGGTGGTCCATAATGGAGCATGTTGGATGGGATCGTTGGTCAAACATGAAAAATATGGAATATTTAACATAGCCAAGAATGGAATTTTTTGGTTATCCTTTGGATACTTGTGGTAATCATATGGTATGGGAACACCAGTAGGGCCGAATCCAATTTGCGGTGAGATGGAAAAGCTAGATGGTCTACCCATATATGGTCTCTTCACGAGTTTTCCACCCATGAAAAGGGGTTGTACTGATTGTCTTCCAAAATAAGGTGGTTGTCCTAGTTGTCCACCTATGTGCTAGGATGGAACATATGGAAATCCTACATACTGCGATTGACCTAATGGTCCCCACATGTATTGAGGTTGAAGGGACTGTTTTTTTGGAATCATGGGGTTTACATATTGAAAAGGAAAATTTCCTTACAGAAGAATTTCTTCCAGGTTGGGTTGACCCCACAAAGGGTTAGAAATTCTTGGAAATGGATGTCCAGGATATAGGCCAATAGTAGTAGGGATAGAAGGAAAAGCAGGATCAGAGTGTTCCCAAGCAGGTTGATGTTATAACCATGTAGTTTTCCCCCCAATAAAATGTTTCCCTGCAGCTGATGTTTTCCCCCCAGTTGAAGGTTGGCCTCCCAATGTAGTGTGTACTAATATATGATCATTAAGATGGATGTTGACTAGCTTGCGTAATTGTGGTTGTATGAATGACTTGACTATTGGCCATCTTCCTGATGTGATGACCAAGTAAATCACTTGGTGTGTGCATGTTTGGAAATAGTGAAGCAAGAATATTACCCGACCCATGTGTAAAGAAAGATGTATGTGCAAATGGTTGAGTCAGGATTACCTGAGTCACTGATGTTTTTGCTAAACAAGAAGCACCAACAGTATCAACTACAAGAGTTGTGGAAAAAAATAAATTCCCAAGTCCTTCAGAAAAATAAAAAATCAGTTGGTTCATGCCAAAAGATGGTGTAATGGTTGAACCAGATAGTAAATAGTAAGAAGAATAGGCATCAAAATATCTTTTAGGATAGAGGATCAGTGAGTGGTAGGACAAGAGGATCAATAAAAAGAGTATTTGTGTAATATTCAATGCTTTCTATGAAGGTTTTGATCGGTTCTTCTACATGATGACCACTTCTAGGAGTGACACTCCTGATTTCATAAGTGTGATCTTCTATCATTCCTTTGTAAGAAGCATTGGGTTGAGGTTCTAGAACGTTAGGTTCCATACCTTATATACTATAAAATCTTTGATCCTAAGGCCGACTATGAAAGTAAAAGAAACACACCCCTAATAAAACTAAATCAATCAACCAAGCAACAGTAGGTTCAAGCATCTTCTAAATATGGGATGTCAATTCGTCGATGAAGAAATAAGAAGTAGTTACCCCAACCTCCATTTAACATCCCTTCTCATTGCAAGCAACCCTCACTTTCACAAGATCAACCTCCAAAAGTACTGAGAGTGTGATACAATGTCTGGCCTAGGTACTATCAGAATCCACCCACATTCACCTCTATAGATACCTAGGAAAGGCCACTAAGGTTACCAACTTCCAGTTAGCCTCTGAGTGGGTACAGTCAAAATTCAGGACCAAACATATGGGTAGGATATCAAAGTTTGAATCTCTTCAAGAGAACAGAAGACAAGTGGACCAATAAGACTTCTGAGGACCCCAAATATATTCGGGATTCATGAAGCACTAATACGAAATGAAACCAGTGGTTTCTCAAGAAAAAAATGCCAATATCTTCTACGATTGGTCAAGCTTTGGAGGGGTAATCTTTATTTCTCTTCCTCACACAACCTCGTGTTTAGCCCTTGTGTGAGAGGGGGCTCCCGACTATTCTTATATGAAAGTTGGATTTGTACACTCACTAGTGTTCTACAGTTTGTTTAGTAGTATTGGATGATTTAATCACTTTACCTAGTCCAAAGACCCTGATCATGTGCTACTATTGGTGTGCTAAAACCCCAAAAATGTTCTAGTTAATTTTATTAGTGCATGATTGATTTTAATGGATGTTTACTCAAAGGGTTCACGGAGATGAAAATGATGATGCGTGAAAGACTCGACTCCAAATAATGCAAAATAATGAGATGTAGTTCATTATTTTTGATGAATTCTATGTATGGGAAGGAGAAGAGTTATATTCTTCTTAACACAAGAAAGAACTAAAAACTATGCAACTATCAATTTCAGGAATCAATGTGATACCAAACAGCCAAGCAAATTTCTGAAAACCAAAATGCACATGCAAAACTAGCTCTTCTTCCAAATGTGTACCAAAACAAATTCCTAAGGAATGCAAAAAACTTCTTTGTTTGATAATGTATGCAAGGATATATGCATACTTTTTCATTTCTTGACTTTCAGGATAAATCAAAGAGATCTATGTTCGACAAAAATAAATATGAGGAAAAAATTGATCAAACAAAGTGCACTCAAAAAGATGATAACTGAAAGACAACACGTGTGAAATAACTTGTTCAATCAAGGAATAAAAAATTCAAAGTAGAAAGTAGACAATCACTCATAAAGACCCTCAAAACATGCGCAACAAAAATAAGGTTGTGGTAGACGAGAGAGTCCTAGTCATCTAGAAAAGTGAGATGTTTCAATGAAGATGAAAGGGCTCACTACCAATCAACCAGTTCAAACTCAAAATAAGGAAACGAAAATGAGTGATAATGTCAATTTCTTAGTCAAGCATAGTCAGAAACAAACTAGGAGTTTATGGGCTAAAAGGCTAGGCAAGATCAAACACACAAGCAAGCTGACAAGAGGATGAAAAAGAAAAAAAAGAAAATCTCTTGATAAAAGAGATTATAAATCTCATACAACCATATGTAATTGATCATAAAGACTCAAAAAATAACCTCAAACAATCAGAGAGAAACTAAGCAAAATCTAACAAAAAACATAAAACATGGCTAAAAAAGCAAGCTACTATAAGAGTACACTCCCCTAGAATGGAAGATAGGGTGACCAAGGGTGAAGCTCAATCCCAAATGGCCTAGAAAAGGGCATCAAAGTCTCTTTGTGGTAGTTAGACAAGGTGCGACTAAGGGGTAATGGATGCTCTGTAGGAGTCCTATAGGCTCAAATTTGGAAAAATTTTAGAATAAAGTGAGGGTTTGATGGGAGAGAGGGTGCCAAACATAGAAGAGGAAAAGTGTGGACAAATTTAGGTGTTAAAGGGATATAAACCTAAGAAGAACTAGATGGTTCTACCTAGTGGAGTCACCAATTTACTATGGTTATAATTCTCCCCCTATGAATAGGTTCAGTTCCCCTCACTTGGGTTTCCTACAAGTGAGATAACCCCTAACAAATGGATACTAACGTCCTCCTAAATAACTATTTTATATTCTTGTAGGAGGGTTGAGAGAGAAGGGGAGAAGGTATGTGCACTTGATTTCTAAAGTTTGTTCTCGCCACACCAATGGTTTAGCTATGATCCAAGAAGCTCCCTCACTAAGTCAAACCTACAAGAACAAATAAACCTTCTCCTACTACTATCTATGATTAGGTAATAGGAACCCTACCTATTGATAACTTACATAAAGTGATCGGATAAATAAGAAATGAACAAGCAAGTATAAGAGAAATAGGCTAAGTTCTTATATTCAATGAAAAGTAAGAAGTTTACAACCCGATGATGCTACAATCCTCCAAGATTCTTTATTCATCACTTGAACATGAATTCAGCTCAAATTCTTCACATGAACAAAGGTTTGGCACTCTTGACAAGATCATAAGTTTGGTATCCTTATTTTCCATCACCCTCTCACTCTGAAATGGCCTAGTTATATAGATACAAAAAGGATTAACCACTAGGGTAAATTAGAAATGTGCTTTATCATAAGGTGGATTAGTTTAGTATTTTAGTTATCTTCATAGTTATTATTTCTCCCAAGATAGGATAGAAGGAGGCTCAAATCATATCTTGATGAAAACAAGAAAAAAAATCCAAGAACCATACAGAAAGTCCTCGAAAGATGCCCCTAGATTCATGGGATTTGACCAAATCTGCATGGTTTCTCCCCTATAAGGGAAGACAAAGGGACCTGGTCACCCCCTAACATTGTTTCAATGGTATGGTCATTCCCCCAGAGTGAAAATGGGAGTGACCATAATCAAACAAAACAAAGACTGGGTGAAAAAGGCCAAATTGTCAAGCTTTAAAGGTGTCTTCTTCTTGATTCTCATGGGGATGTAATGGATCATTCATGCATGGTGTTGAGGTGGAAACACTTAGGAAAATTTTGACAAAAAAGGTATGAAACTTATCAAAATGGACCATGGAATTTGTGACACTAACGTCACCGAGAAAAGTGAAGCGTGACACTTAGCAAAGTGAAGTGTGAAACTTTACAACACTTAGCAAAGGGTGACAAAATGGTGTATAACAATCCTTCAAGTTAGAAGTAAAATGTTTGAGCTTCTATTCATTAGTAGTATAATCATATGTCCTGCATATAACTACAAACTCAAACAAGAAAGTGTCAGGATCTTAAGAAACAAGTCCATGAAGATGAGGTAAGGAAGAAGGACTAATCTTTTTCATCCTGGTATCTCCATTGGATTCATGAATGGGAAACTCGGATATTTCTACCATCTCTTCTTCACCATCCATGGCATAAGGTGGGGAATATTGTCCTTCATATGAAATATTTTCAAATTTTCTAGCTTCCCTTTCCAAGAAACTTTCAAGTGTTTTAGGGCCAATCTCTAGATTGCTTGGACCTATTTTTGGGGTGGAGTTTGTGGTAAAAAAATTCCTTTCCTATATCTAGGTCTAGTCATTCATGAAATTAAATAAAGTAAAAAAAAAAATTCTTTTTATATATATAATGAAAAATAGTGTGACAAGGAGATAATATTGCTCACTCGAAGTGAAAGCGCTAGGTATTTTACACTACAAAGATTCTATAGTGAGGATGGCCTTGTGACTGAGGTATGTTTTTTACTTCTCCAAGTCACACTAGAAAAAAAAATGAAAATGATATGCAGACTTTAGAACCTCCTCGACAACAGTGCCAAAAAGTGATAGGCCTTGTAATAACATCAATAACACTAATGTATCCTTAACTCTTCCCTCAATTTTTAAATCCAATGTTTCTACAAAATTGAGAGATGTTGTGTAATGTATATGAAGTATGCATTGATAGTAGTATAGTTCTGATATTGATCAAGGTTTGAAATGCATAAAGTGGTGCAGGAAATTGAAATGACAGAAAGAAGCTTTAAATTGTTGCTTGAATGAAAAGCACACTAATTTGTAAGATTAAGTAATCTAGATTTGAGAAAAATGAATTTAATATAATGGCTTGAAATAAAGCATACTAAACCATGAAAAGAGAATTGAATGAAAAATATGATTATTTCTAGTGTATAAAATGAAACTATAATTAAATAAGCTAAACTAATGCATGGACTAAATGAGCTATTTTATGTCTAACCCTTGGATCAAAACTAGACCCTATGTCTCTTCATTGTTTGTTTCTATTTTCATGAAAAGAAGATGAATCTAAATTGAAATCTAGAGCTAAAATAGTCCTATAGGAAGTTTCTATAGGAATTGTAGCAGTCCTACAGGAAGCCAAAAAGAATCCTAGAAAGATAGTGTGAGTCTTCTAAAGCATCAACAAAGATAGACTAAAATAAAATGAGGTAGAATTGAGGCTCATAGATTTGAGATGACACCCAAGATCATCCCAATAGGTTGTTGACTCTTTCTACATGATACCTACTGAAACTAACCAGATAATGATATACTAACAGAAATTAGAATTAATCATGCATAACTATGGTAGATTTCAAAAGGAAATGAAATGCTAATTAATAAATAATTATCATGCAAGAAAAAGGAAATTGCAACAAGGTACTTGAGACCCCTTGAGTGGGTCCTACCCAAGAAGAATAGTGAACCTTGATAAAACTATAATAAGATGAAAACAACGCCATATTTATTCCATCAACAACAATAGTACATCAAGAGAAAAATCTCTAAGTTCCAAGAAAAGTCTTCAGAGAAAACTCTTAATACAATACTATCAACAAACTACCCCCCTTATTCCTAGGATAAAGGTCTATATATAATCTTGAGAAATCTACCTCTTTGTTGGAGTTGAGGAGAAAGATGGGGAAATAGGGGATATCAGTCAATCCCATTTAGATCTCAAATTTTTGTTGGTCAGGAGTGGATATTAATGAACAAAGAGCACTCTAGAGGTAGGTGGGGACAAGGTCCCTTGATTCTTGGCCAACAGTGCTTTTAGGGAGACAAAATACCTTGGTTCTAGGAGTCAATGCCCTTTGGATCCCTTGTTCCATAGAGTTAGACCTAATTGATTCTACACACATCCTTTGGCATAGATATTAGAGAAAAAAGGTATGATATGCACAAAATTCCACCTCAAAATTCATTCCCTAAGCAACATTAAAAAATATCCACCTACCAAGTAAATTTTATTCTTGGCCAATTGTCTGAATGACAGAAAATTAGACTACCCAACCAATTGGTGAGGTGCGTTGGTCGATCACTCGACCAAATATGTCCAAATGTGGGTCGACCTCTCAACAGAATGAACCCATGAGATGTGTGATGAATCATCAATGATTCATGTTCCAACATTCCCCCATTAGCACACAACTATGGAGATTCAGGAGGTGAAATTAAATCACTTGAAAACCCCCCCATAATTTCATCTTCATGAAGCCCAAGAAAACTGTGGATCTTGACAAATATAGCTTCAACTAAAGGTTTGGTAAAGATATCAACAACTTGATCTTCAGTGTGATAATATTCAAGAGAAACAATGTCTTAATGAACTAACTTCCGCAAATAGTGAGAAAGGAGATCAACATGCTTCATCTTACTATGAGAAACAAGTTTGTTAGCAACCTATATGGAAATTTGATTATCGCACAATATTGTATTCGAAGTTTGAATAGGAAATCCAAGCTTGCCCAAAAGTTGATGAATCCAAACTGCTTCAGTACTTGCTTGAACAAAACCACGATATTTTGTTTCTATATTTGACATGGAGACTACCTTTTATGTATTGAAAGACCACACCAAAGATCTAGTGTTATAGAGAAATACATACCCAGAAGTGGACTTCTGGTCATCTCCATCGCCAACCTAGTTGGAGTGAGTGAAGTCGACTAGTGAATTTGAACTACGACAATATTTGATACCAAATTTAGTGGTACCCTTCAGATATCGAACAATGTGTTGATTGGTTTCCAATGTCTTCATCTAAGATCCTTCATGAATTGAGAAACCAAGCTAATAGAAAAGGAGATATCAGGTCGACTATGATTAAGTTAAATAAGACTTCTGACCAATTTTCGATAGAGAGTAGCATCGATAGCGGGTGTGGTCAAGTTTTAGTAAGCTTCACTCTAGAATGAAAGGGAGTGACACATGGATTAAAATAAACCATCTTAAAATGTGTCAACATATCCATTATGTATTTAGACTAAGAAATGAAAAAACTATCACATAAAGGTAATACTTGAAGACCTAAAAAACAATGCAGAGTGCCAAGATCTATCATATCAAAAGAGTTAGAAAGTTGTTTCTTCAATATAAAGATGAGAGCATTATTACTACTAGTAATGATTAAGTCATCAACATAGACAATGTAATGTTACCTCGCTCTAATACCAATTTGTAACATTACCTCACTCTAATACGAATCTATAATGTTACCTCACTCTGATACAAATCTATAGCATTACCACGCTCTGATACCAATATGTAATGTTACCTCACTCTGATACCATTCTATAGCATTACCTTGCTCTGATACCAATATGTAACGTTACCTCACTCTGATACCAATATATAATGTTACCCCGCTCTAATACCATTCTATAACATAACCATCTTTACTACTGAAAATTTGTTGGAAGCCTTGCATGTTTTTTCTATTTTGAATGAAAAATGACACTTCATGTAGCTTCCTTCACCTCATCCTGTTCATATTATCATTTTAGTATGATCGCTAGGTTATGAAAGATGTTTGATTGTTCTTTTATATTCGCGTTTTCATGCTTGATTCATGATTGAAAGCATGAATCAAGCATGGAAACTGTGTTTTGTATTATATCCCTAGTTAAAACATGCTTTTAAAGGTTCATTGTGCTTACATCTACTTCATATTTAATACTTGAATGATTTCCTTTTTGAATTTGTTGAATATTGATATAATACCAAATGTTGATTCGCATTTGAATTGTAAACATATTTAATTTTGAACCCTTTGCAAATCGACTATAGTCATTCCAAGACATGCGAATTAATGCACAAGCATTGTGTCATGTACCTGATCTGTGGCTAGCTGTTTCAAGATAAATCCGTGAGTGCGGACACAAACCGATCTCCCTAGATCCACCTGGATATAGAACAAAACAGGACAGAATATACTGCTTTCCCTAGATCTAAATATTGAATTAAATTGGAAGTGAGAAGAAGATATGTACCTTGTAATCGCTTCCTTGGTTTCTGTTGTTCCTTGCTTCGCTCCAACGCTCTTGTGCGGTCAAGATCAAAACAAAACAAACCAACCAAAGTGAAAGCAAATAATATATCCAATAGCTAATCTATACATATGATCAAGGAATTATGTAATAAAGTAGATCTCACTTTATGGGAAAGAAATATATTACTGTATTAAATTAAATATGAAAGAGAGATTACAACCTAAGCCTTGATGTCGTAAGGTCCCTTCCAACTGTCCTTCGTTCCCCACACACTTCTTGCTCCAAGTATTCTGAAACCATAGATCTGATAGCTACTCACAATCTATCTTGACAAAGAAAATCTCAAAGCCACTCCAACCAAGCTAATAATTCCAAGCCAACCAAAAGCTCACAAAAGCTCATCCAATCTAACTTTCTCCATGAGAACTCCTCTCCTTTTATAAGCTGAAGAAGATAAGGTGAGGAGGTTAGGATGATCCCACTAAATCATGAAAGCGAGTAAGATCTAAACCATTCGGATGCCACTTCACCATAGAAGCTTCTCCTTCTAGAAAATTCGAGAAACCGTACGTTTTTACCACGTGCTGGAATGTTCGCACCCTAGCTATAGAGAAACCTGTGAACTGTTCGCACCCTGGCTATAGTGCAACCTGCGAGAATTGATTATTCTCACACTCTGCCTATATAGCAACCTGCGAGAATCCCTTTTTATAAGGTTTTTACATAGGAAAATGCAACTTCTATTCTCAGGAAAAGTTCTTCTTCCTTCTCTCTTCAGGAACTCAGGCCACTGTGACCCCTCTAAAGGAAATAGATAGGTTTACATCATTAACGATCATAGGGATGACGAAAATAATGT
>CBVK0101102320.1:0-13857 GCA_900067695.1 Picea abies | reverse complement strand
CCGACACTAAACAAAGTGTAGTCTAGAGAGAATGAGTCTACCCTTGAGAAATGCTTGGACCATTCCTTACCCTAGGCCATTCCTCCGACACTAAACAAAGTGTAACCTGGAGGGAATGAGTTTTCCCTAAGGAATGACTGTCCTGGACTATTCCCAACCCTGGGCCATTCCTCCGACACCAAACAAGGTGTAACCTGGAGTGAATGAGTCTACCCTTGAGGAATAACTGTCCCTGATTGCTAAGCCTGGACTACTCTCCACCCTGGGCCATTCCTCCGACACCAAACAAGGTGTAGCCTGGAGAGAATGAGTCTTCCCTTGAGGAGTAACTGTCTAGACCATTCCCCACCCGGGGCCATTCCTCTGACACTAAACAAGTGTAACCTGGAAAGAATGAGTCTACCCTCGAGGAATTTCTGTCCTACATCAACCTCCAAATGGACAATTCTTCGAAACTGCTCACAACTGTGAACTTTGAAAGAATGATTACCCAGCGAGGCAGACCATTCTACTTGACCACTACTCATAGTGACTGCCAAGAAGAATGATTGTCCTAGACCACTCCCCATAAATGGGAAGTCCTTGTTTATGATACATCAACAATTAGTCTGCCTCCCATGTTAACTACAATGGGAAGCCATTGTCCGTCAGAAATCTCAATCCACTTTCCGAATAGGAAACCATCTGTCCAATCTGGACTCTTACAAAAATAAATAACATTTCAATTCTCCCTCCTAACTAGAGAGTTATTTTAATCATAGAAATAAACATTTTTGCGTACCTTCTCTATCCTGGAGAGTCTTCCCTTTCAGCTAAGGGATTTATTTCCACAATCCCCATCTTCTCTCAGAAATATGCAAACTTGATTCTGGAAAGAGGCTTTGTCAGGATATTTGTTGTCTTCTCATCAGTGGGGATATACTCAAGCTTTACCTCTCCTTCCTAGACTTTATCTCGGATAAAGTAGTATTTGATCTCAATGTGCTTCGACCTTTCATGAAACACTGGATGCTCGGATAATCTTATACAACTATGATTATCACAATATATTGTGGTCGATTCTGGAGTCTGATCAAATAAATCGGATATTAACTTCCTTAGCCATACTGCTTCTGTGCATGCTTCAAAAGCTGCCATATACTATGCTTCTGTTGTACTAAGTGAGACAGACTTCTTCTTCCTGCTTCTCCAAGATATCATAGTGGAGCCCAAGATGAAACACATACCTGAAGTACTCTTTATTTCTTCTGCACTTCCTGCCCAATCAGAGTCTGTGAATCCATGAAGTTGGATATCATTGGATGCAGTATATTTTAAGCCATAGTTTATTGTCCCATGAATATATCTTAAAACATGCTTTGCAACTATCCAATGCTCTTGTCTCAGTTCCACCTGGAACTGATTTAATGTATTTATAGCAAAGAAAATATATGGTTGAGTATACATCAATGATCCAATTAGCTACCGATATAGAGATGGATCTACTGGATCGGAATCTGGGACTTTTATTTTCCTTATATCCACATTCATAGGAGTGTCCATGGACTTACAGTCCATCATTCCAAACTTCTGAAGGATCTTTATTGCATATTTTCCTTGTCCAAGGAATACTTCACCACACTTCTGCCATACTTCTATTCCAAAGTAATAGTGCATGAGACCTAGATCTTTCATATCAAATTCAGAGGCTAAATCCTTCTTTCACTGAATGATTAGATATTCTTCACCTGTTATGAAGAGATCATCAACATATAACAATAGAATTACAGGTGCATTGTCCATGACTTTGTAGTAAAGGTTTAGATCTGCATGACTCTTGGAAAAGCCAAGTCTGGTTAGATAACTGTCCATCCTGGCATACCAAGCCCTTGGACCTTGCTTGAGTCCATATAGAGATTTCTTCAGTCTGCAAACATGAGTTTCTCTGGAGTGTACCTTGAATCCTTGAGGTTGTTCAATATATACTTCTTCTTCGATAGCTCCGTTGAGAAAGGTTGTCTTTACATCCTTCTAGTGTAGATTCCATCCCATGGAAGTAGCAAGAGATATGATAGTTTTGATGGAAGTATACCTTGCCACCGGAGTAAAGGTTTCATCATATTCTTCTCCCTCCTTCTGGGAGAACCCTTTGGTCACGAATCTTTCCTTATATTTATCCACGCTTCCGTCTATTGCATGTTTGATCTTGTATACCCATTTTGAAGTTACAATTGATTTCTCTTTAGGTCTGGGTACAATTTCCCATACTTCATTTCTCATGATGGATTGGTGTTCTTCTACCATAGCTTCTTTCCATTGTTCCTTTTTAACTGCTTCTTCAAATGTAGTAGGTTCTTCATCTAGAATCTTTTTCATGTATGCTGCATAACTTGAGAATCTTTTTGGTCTTTTAGTCTTCCTGGATGTTCCTTCTGGAACCTTGATTCTTTCTATGTCTTGTAAGGTGGCTTCAAGCCAAGCTAGTCTTTTATTGTTCTTTGGTATATTATTTGGATCAACTTTCTCACATATCTTCATGGGATGATCAGGTTGATCCTTTTCGTTATTTTCACCTTCTGTGTTTTCTTCATTTAGTTCTTCAATTTCTTCTTCTTCTATAGTTTCTTCAATAGATTTTCTGAAGGCCATTCTTTCATTGAATGTTACATCTATGCTTACTTCTATCTTTTGTTGTTCTGGAATATATATTCTGTAGGCTTTGAATGAATCACTATATCCCACAAATATCCCCGTCTTTCCTGAGGGTTCTAGTTTATTTCTTTTATCTTTGGGAATATGAGAATAAACTTGACATCCAAATATTCTTAAGTTTTCTACGTTAGGTTTCTTACCTGAGAATTCTTCTTCTGGTGTCATGTCCTTCAATATGCGATGAGGGATTCTATTATGCACGTATATGGCCGTCATTGCTGCTTCTCCACATAGAAACATGGATAGATCTTGATCGTTCAATAGGGATTTTACTGTTTCTTCGATAGATCTGTTCTTTCTTTCTACTACACCGTTTTGCTGAGGATTATGAGGAACAATTAGCTCCCTCCTAATCCCTATTGATTTGCAGAATGCAATGAACTCCTTTGAGGTGTATTCTCCTCCATTATCTGTTCTTAATGTCTTGATCTTCTTGTTCGTAAGGTTCTCTATTTCTTCCTTGAATTCTTGGAACTTGCTGAATACTTCATCTTTTGACTTCAGTAGGTACATCCATGTCTTCCTTGAATAGTCATCTATGAATGTTCAGTAGTAGAGAGATCCTCCTAAAGATTTGACTGGCATTGGACCACAAACATCTGAGTGTATTAGATCTAGGGTTTCCTTAGATCTGTTGTTGCTGCTTGGGAATGGTTTCTTAATGTTCTTCCCAAGGGCACATCCCTTGCAAACTCCTTCATGTGTAGACTTGAATTTTGGTATCCCTTCAACCATCTTTCTGAGGAAAGGTAATGCTTGATAATTGATATGAGCATACCTTCTATGCCAAAGCTCATTAGGGTTGAATTCATCATGTACTAGGGCTTCTTCATTTCATTCTAGTAGTCTATATAGATTCCCTTCACGTCTTCCAATAAACCTAGCATCTTCTATGCTGGAATATTTATGCCATGATAACACCGTTTCATCTATGAAGGCTATTCTGTTTCCTTTGTCTTCTAGGCATGATATTGATACAAGATTCTTTTCTAAACCAAGTACATATAGAAAATTGCTTAAGTGAACATGATTACCTGATTCAAGTTTGATGGAGTCTTTTCCAAATCCTTCGATGGGGTAGGTGCTTTTGTCTCCAAGCTCCACCTTGTACGATGTCTTTCTCTCATTTAGATCTGAGAGTCTTTCTTGATCTCCCATCATGTGCCTAGAAGCTCCATTGTCGATTATCCACATATCGTCTTCAATTGTCTCGGTAAGTGATGAGTAATGTAAGAGACTGATTGTTTCATACATGTCTTCGGTTGACTGATAACTGGTCATGCCTTGATCCAAAACTTCAACTGCGTCTTTTCTCTCTTCTGAGAAAGTCAATAGGTGCGCTGAGTTAGGGTGCATATGGATATCTTGTCCTTGAGCAAGATGCTCCATCACAAGGTGTCGGATCTGAGAATTAGCGTTTCTACAACTGCTACTGCTAGTAACCCTAGCTGCAGTTCTTTGGAAGCTGCTCCTGCTAGTAACCCTAGGGGAAGTTCCTCAATGAGATCAATACTTAGCGGTTATGTTTCCTTCCAGTGTTTTAGGCTGGCTTAAGGGTGTGTGGGCCCATAACCTATTAGAATATAGAGGATTGTGCTCGTTTAACCATTGACGATACCCTCGTCACCCAACCACAGGCCTTAAGCCACCCTCCGAGCACCTTGACCTTGACCGAGAAGAGAATTCTGGCTGCAATCTATAGCCAAGAGAGGCTAAATGCACCAAGAAAAAGAATAGAAACTAAACTGAATAGATGATCCCACCCAGAAGCTAGCGCACCACTCTCCCAGCTTTCCCAGAAAACCTGCGCACCAAACTGTTGCTGCCTGCAATTGCCTGCGCAGATATTTCTCTCACTGCAACTGCTGAGATGACAAATAATGAAACTGGCACCCTGTATTTATAGTGGACTGGCCAGTCTAACTAGGGCCGACTTGGCCAATCTAACTGGGCCAACTTCTCTTTCTGGGCATCAATAAATTCAATATAAATATATTTGTTCACCCGACAACCTGTCTAGGGTTTCATTCAATTATTTTCTTCCTTCCGAAGGATTCTAATCTCATCATAGGTCATAATAGAGGTTCATACCTCCCGAATCTACCATAATATTAACAGTATTCACTTATACTTCTCCTAGGGTTTCAAAAAAGAATAGCATGGAACAAGAAGAAAATACCAATAAATGCAGAAATTTACTTACCAATTCCATAAGATGGAAGATCAAAACTTAGTTTACCAAACCATATCCCTCCATAAGCAAGATAAGAATCCTCCAATAGATGTGCACCACCTTAGCTCCACAATATACCAAGAGAAATCACCAAAATACATTTGCATCAGAGAGAGAGATATCCAAATTTCCCAAAGAGGGCACAAATTTTAACCAAGTATCTTCTCCAATATGAGAGAGTTATCAGAAAATGAAAAGGAAATGATCCTTATTTATACAAATATTCTAAAAAGTGTTTGTCCACTTAACTTAGGGTAAACAAAAAAATAAGGAAGACATTTCCCTTTATTTTTTCCCTTTACAAAGTAATATTATTTTTGTGCATAATAAAACCCTAAAAAGGACATGATGTCACCCTTCTAGGGAAATGTTTAGCACTTTGTGCAAGTCATTTGAGACTAGAGATGAAATGTTGGGCCTCAAAATTCCTCCTCATTGTGTGCTAGGGTATCCTCCATCAAGCCAAGGTTTCTCTCCATCAAAAAGGCTCCAAGTGTCAATTCGACAACACCACCACTCCAAACCCTAGCCCATAACAAGATGTCAATCCCCAAGATGTAGTTCTCTAGCTTCCAAAGGAAAATTATTGGGGTGTTGGAGGGATAGGAGAGGTCCTATGAGGTGTCTCTCAAGCCTCCAAAGGATGCAATAGTCACCTATTATGCAAGCCATGGCATCCAACCTGTGGGAATCTTGCCCCAATGTAGGCCCAAGCCAGGCTTGTTCCTCCAAATCATCCACCAGTCAAGGTCCTACAAATAAAACAAGCGTGTCATCCAAGGATCTCAAGTCAATGTATCATGGAAAGTAAAATAACATTTAATATAAGAGCCATCCAAGAATGTACATAAAAAACTACCTCACTAAATTATATAGGTGCTCAAAAACCCTATGCAATTTTCCAAGTTTAGGTATGGGAGGGTTGAAAAGGTGACCTATTGGGTGATTCATTCCTCAAGTCAAGGAGTGTTTCCAAAGTGGACCCATTTCTAAGCCATGTGGAGAAAATGAAGTGGATGGGGGTAAAAATTTTGGGCATGAGGTTCATGAAATACAAGGGTTCGTAGTGTCTCATTTATGGGTGCCTTTGTAGAGGGTGTGTTGCACCTTTGTTTTCAATGCATCATTTTTCCAAGCTCGATTATTTCCGTTAATTAATTAAGGTCTAGAATGACTGGGTACTCCCTATGTGTAAATATAATATTTGGGGTAAGTACCACAATGTCACTTGAAGGGAGAGGTACACAGAGTTCCATAGGGGTAAAATAAATCTTGTAACACACTTGTGTAGATCCCTCAATAAGTGGGACATTATGTGTGTGTATTTGATTTTGCAGGTCTTTGATTTTTTAAGAGAAATAGTTCATTGTTCTCAATACCTTTTTGGGAAAGAATTTGGAAGGTTATGGTTTTTATTTTATCTTTTTCCATCTACATTCCCTCTGGGCCTTCAGCCCCTTCTTCCCATAAAATGAGGGACAATCCCTTCTTGATTCAATACATCCAAAAATCCCCAAAAATAAGGAGATGAGAGGATGAAGTGTGGAAAATGATAAGTATGATCGAGAATGGTATGAGGACTTGTCAAGGGGACCTCCCAGAAGCAAACACATCCCTGAGGGTGACCACTTACTAGGGAAAAATGTCAACCATCAAGGTGAAACAAGGCAAGAAGCATAATTTCCAAGAAAACGTTACATAATCAAAAGAAGTTCAAAATGAAACATACTGAAAATGCGTCAAATATGAAATTGACACTTACCACAATACCTGATTTGTACCTCATGGAGAAAGACCCATTTTCTTCTGGAAGCAAGTTGATGTGGTGAATGCCATCATGATGAACTGAGGTGGTGTGTTGGTGAAGCAAGTTTCTTCTTGTGCATGTGGATGTTGTCAGCCATATGTCTCTCAGTACTCCATGTCTGCAACCTAAGGGCCTTGAGACATCATTTCCTTAGTTATCCCTAGGAATTTGGGATAACATCTGGCTCCTACTTGGGGACATGTACTCATCATAGAGTGCATGAGAAACTAAAAATATCTTGGTTGTACCTGTGCCTACACTGAAACATGAAAAATTAAAAGCTAACATGGTTCTATCACCCTTTATCCATATACATCAAAAATAAAATAAAAAAAATCAAAATTGACAACTAATCTAGAAAAGAAAATAATTTTATCATTTTGTTTTTAATTTCTAAAATAAACATGAAATATGATGAAAACAATATGGAAGTAAAGAAAAATGAAACATGAAATGCGACTAAGCTACTATGATCAATCAATATGGAAATGCAAGAAAGTAATATGACCTACCTACTTACCTAGGGCATGGGTCCTGAAGAAGTCAAGTGCCTTAAATGTAGGGTCGAAGAAGAGACCCATCTACTTGTAATGGAATATTTCTCTCGTCCAAGGTTGTCAAGTAGTATTTCTCTTTCTTAGACTTCTTCTTGATGATGTAAGGGCCAATGTAAGAGTCCTCATCCTTCTTATCATATTTAGGCTTGCCCTTCCTCTTATCCCACATGAATTCAAGAATTCCTTCACTGTAGTTGATGTAAGGTATATCCTCGATGTAAGGATCGGAAGGAGGTTTCACATTGAATGCATATTTAAAAACTTTATCACATTCTTGATCTTCTTTCTTTGATATATTAATAGACCTTGTCTCTTTCCCTTGTAACTTTGCAAGAGTATCCTTGTATTCATTCGTCCCTAGGAGTAGTGTATCTATGTAATCTTCCTGTGCAAAAGTAGGTCCCATGGATCATACTCGATGATATTGTGAGGTACATCAAACTCACACTCACTAGTGTAATCAGGACTGTTTGGATCCATCACATCCTTCTCAACCCTCTCCCAAATATATAGGATCTAAAAATTACCATCCCCCATGGGAATATGTGCATGGGTGAGATCCATACTGAGAAAACCCCTAAGAGAAAATGACCAACTTCTTGAAAGAAAAATTCCCTAAGCGTTTGGAACATCAATCACCATGATGTTCATAATGAGTTTGATATGAGGAAAATACACCAAATAAACTTTAACATCTTCCACAAACCCATAAACCTTGACTTTCTTGGAATCAATACCACATACATTCCCATATGGTTGGGTTTTCTTTAGATCGAGTTTCTCCATTACCATTAATGACATTACATTTGTTGAGGCCCTAATGTCTAGCATACAATTTTTCAAGCGGAGACCATTTAGCCCCAAAGATAGACATAAGGGAGGGTTACTATACTTTTTCCAGTTAAGATACATGGTATTCAAAATCAGGGGAGGATCCACCTTCTTGATTGGTACTTTTAATAACTTCAATAATTATTTCTTCACAGATGTAATATTGCACATCTTCATCACAGGGACCATCATATTTATCTTTCCAAACGTGGTTGGCACATCTATGTTCAATTGAATCTCATCCTTTGTTGAAGTTGGTTTTGGAATCAATTCACTGACTAGAGGTGGAGGTGGTCAGACCACATTCTCTGCAGATGTAAGAAGAACTTCAACCTCTAGCTGAAGTGGAGTGGAAGGTTGTAGTGGAGGGATTGAAGCCTTCTTTCTTCTTGCATACGTCAAAACTTTATTTTTCCTCAATTCCTTTCCCTGATCCAATGTAGATTGATTTAATACTCGGATTCACCCTTCTCTAACCCCTCTTTTTCTGATTTCATCAATTTTTACCTAAGTAATCTTCTTCTCAGAATTTACATATCATGTCCATGAAGTTCATACTATAATAAGAGTCTTCATAATGTCAGTGAAATTCATCCTCTCGATGATTTTCTTGACATGGATAACACCATGGCATTTCTTCTGTGTTGACCATTCCAACTGGGTTCAATGTGACAGGAGCCTTTGCCTCCTATTGAGGATTCAACCTCCAACCTGTGGTAACCTTTTGTTGTCTAGTTAACTAAGGTTTGAGGGAATACTGATTTCTTTCCATAGTGGTCAATCATCCCATGATCTTATTATG
Organism: Picea abies; assembly: GCA_900067695.1. NCBI lineage: Eukaryota > Viridiplantae > Streptophyta > Pinopsida > Pinales > Pinaceae > Picea > Picea abies. The sequence goes on along the minus strand of CBVK0101102320.1, from coordinate 4,936 downwards.
AGCTTGGAAAAATTGAGTACTCATCTGGTCAATCTTCTAAGTCAAGAGAGAAATTGGATTTGGTGTACTGCTACCGGAAGTTGGTATTTTCTTCTATCTTGGCAAAAGGATACTAAAAAGGGTCAAACTTTGAGTCAATAATATTCTCTTCAATCTCTGCACTATACTCTTTGGCTTGTGCCAAGATGGTGGGATTCCTATCCTTCAAGATGAAATGGAATTGCCCATAAAAAACATTCATATAAAGAAGACAAACAAATGCTTATAGCGGACACAAGTCCTTCAATATTTGGTTGTATAATTTGTCAAACTTCTTGTCAAATTCACTTACTGTCTTATTCTCCTTCTTTATTTGATTGAACTGAGCTACAAGCATACCTCTTTCCTTCTTTGTTTTCCATATGTTTTTGAAAAACTTAGCGAAATATTGATAAGATGCTACATGGTTATCAGGAAGGCCCCTAAACCATCTATGGGCATCTTCAATCAATGATGAAGATAGTAGCCTCATTCCTATATCTTCAGGTTCTACTTTTGCATTCTCCATGTCTCGACCAATGGCATAGAGATGATCATTGACTGTGATCACATTATTTCCTGAAAACTTTGGAAACCATTTGTGAGACTCTTTTGGAATGGTATTGGTATATCCAGGGATGGTGGCCATGTTTAAGGGTTTTTAGAGGTATTTTTCCCAAGGGTGAACCATTGGAGTAAGAAGAATGTTAACTTGGAATAGGGTTTTGACAACAAGAGGTTTGAGAGGAGGATTTATTCAGTAAACCTTAGAAGGCTTGAATCTTCTAGTTGAAAAATTCTTATGGGAAGGTGGATTATATGATGGTGGAGTTGGCATATGAGCTTCAAGAAGAGATAATCAAGGGTAGAAGGGGAGAATCCTTCAAGTGGAGTCGCTAGGAAATCTAGAGATAAAGGATTTGGAATATAATCTTTCCAGCGTGTCATTAGGGAACGAAAGAGGATTCAAAATCCTCCTCGACAACAATGCCAAAATGTTATCATGCAAATGAAGTTGGGAAAATACCGACCCAATCCACAAGATGGCGATAAATGTGGGAGAGCCTACCCATTGTCAACTTAGATAAACCCTCCCCTTGCTTTAGTGAAGGAGAAATCCTACACAAGGGGGGAATCTCAGTTGACCCTAGGGGGAAATGAGATGGAAAGTGGTGTTATGGAAGATGATTCCGCTATAGGTCAAAATTTTTGGGGTTTTGTTGAAGGAAAATCTCCCTACGGACAGGTAGATCTCCTCAAAGAGCTAGACTCTTAACTCTAAGACATAAAGTGCTTATCATGGTCACTGAATTCCTTTTAGATCTAGGTGGACTAGTGTGTGAGGATGAAGGAGAAAAGAGGTACCTTTTACCAGTGTTTGTCCCTGCACACTCCGAGGTGAGCTACAATCTTTCACTCCTCGATGGATCCTATAGAAGAACAAAGTACGACCACTTCTTACTCTATCAAGATTAGTCCGAAATAGATCTATATACTAAAGAGACAAATTGATGTGAGATTGAACACGAATTAGAAAGAAACAGGCCAAGCAAATTATATTAATGAGGACAAAACATTGCTTACAGCCGTGGATGGATTGCAGCAGTTTCGTCAAGTCCTCCTTGTCTACCCCTTGCTCAAAAGATCCACGATCCGAATGATGATAATTTCACTGATTGCTCCCTATGAGATCATAGGTCTCTTGCTTCCAAAATATCTCTGTTCCAGCACCACTTACAAGATCATAAGTTTGGTGTGATTCTCCCTTTTCAGTCCTCCTTTCACCATGAGAAAGCTTGCTTATATAGCCTTGGAGAGGCTCAACAACTTGAGATATCCTTGGGGTGAGTTGAGGATTTTCCTCCTCCAGTTAGAGATCCTCCCTAAGATCATGGCTTGATTGAGAATTCGAACCCAATTGCCTTCTAAGAATGAAAAGATCCTTCCCCCATTCTTCTCAACAAATCAACTGATGCCTAAAATAGGTAGCGCTCCCTCAAAAGGGCACTCAGAGCGCTATAACATTCCATAGTAGTGTATAAGGGAGCGCATCACTCCTGAGGGTAGGAGTGCTCCTGCAAAAGGGCTGAAGTTGTGCTATAATGCTCCCTGATGGCTTATGGGGGGGCGCCAACACTCCTGAGATAGTTATAAGGGAGCACTCCCCTCCAAAAACTCAGTTTTTGGGGTGCTTTCAGATGGAAAAAGGTTCATAAGCCTGTTGACTCATTTCTCTTCTTTCAAATCAGATGTTTGAGGTGTTTCAAGTGTCCTTCTCATGTCATTATAGGCATGACATAGACATCATGGAAGTATGCTTTCTTTGACACTTGCGACACTTGTGAGCAAAATGCGACACTTGCGACACTTATAATGACGACACTTGCAACACTATCAAAGTGAGTATTTTTTATGTGTAACATTTTTTATATTATTTGCAGTGAAATTCTAGTCGAGGTGGATCAATTGATGGTCAAAGTTGAGGTGGATAGACAACAAGTCGAGGGTCGAGGTAGATCGACAACAAGTCGAAGGTTGAATTTAGTCGACTGGGTAAATTCGAAGTTGAAGGTTGAAGCAGTTCGACATGGTAAAGGAATTGACAACAAGTCAAATAGGTTAATCGACAAGAGGTCAATGTGCAAGAATGTGGCGATGAACTGAAGACTAATTGAAGGTCGATTAATAGTCAAGTGGTAATCCAACTTGTATTCGACTGTAACATAATCCCAATATTCACGATATTTGTAGCCAATAATCTGCATGGATATGTAACCATTTTTAGGTTCTATGTATTTTGGGTTTTTCCTATTTTAAATCCTATAAAGAGGCATGTTTTATGGCCGTAAAGGATAATAATCAATGAATCGTAGGATAGCCAGTCCTTAGAGAAATATTTATATGTTGGTTGTTGGTCATGTAGATGTAATATGAATTGGCTACAGGGTTGTTCTTGCATAAGAAATAGGGTATGATGTCAATTGTGTCTTAGGTGTGGACCAAGGTTAGACATGTAAGATTTTATTCAGAAATAATAAGACAACAAGAGAGAATAATGCTCAAGGAATGTTGGTTTTCCTGGTTTGGGTTTCCAGGGTAAAATCTATGTGTAATGTGTGATTTCTTTGTCATATATGTTCTTGATTAAATTCTTCTTCTCTTCTGCTAGGTTTGGATTGGAAGCGTATCTCATTTCCTAACAAGTGGTATCAAATCCAAGTTCATCTTTGACAAGTGGTATCAAAGTTGCGTTAAACTTTGACGTGTGTATCAGATCTTGATTTACCAATATTTAATCTAAGAGCTAAACCCTAGGTATAGTAAGAGTTGTAAGTCATAAATTATGTTAAATATTGTGGTAAAGAATGATGAGTAGTTCAAGAATAGAGATAGAAAATTTCGATTGCGATAATTTTGAGCTTTGGAAGCTTAAAATGGAAGATCTTCTTGTAGATAGAGAACAATGGAAAACAATTTGTTCAGGTACCCAGCCGACATGCATGTCGATGGAAGAATGGGAGAAACTTGAAAGAAGAGAAAGAAGTATGATTTGACTTTGTCTTACAAATTTGGTACTACTGAATGTCCCAGGTGAAGATTCGACCAAGAAATTGTGGGACAAGTTGGGAAGTTTATACCAATCGAAATATCTAGTAAATAAGTTATTTCTCATAAATAAATTGTATCTTTTGAGAATGAGTGATGTCAGTTCAATGACTAAACATTTAAATTTGTTTAATACCATTTTAAGCTAATTATCGTTTGTGTATATTAAAATCACTGACGAGGAGAAGTGTATAACCCTATTATGTTCTTTACCAAAATCTTGGGATAGATTAGTTGTGGCTATAGGGATTAATACAACCACACTAGTGCTAGAAGACATGGTTTCTTCTCTATTGTCAGAACAAATGAGAAGAAATAACATGGAAGGATCAACCAAATATGTTGTAGTGGTGAGAGGTCGATCGGTTGAAAGAGATAAAGGCAAATTATCCAGTAGAAATTCTAATTCAAAGGGTAGATATAAATCCTCACTTCAGTCGACAAGAAGATGTTGGAAATGAAGTAAATTTGGGCATTAAAAAGAGGACTGCAAGCCAAGGGTAATGGAAGTTAGTACAGGATCCAACAAAAAGCAGTCAAATGAGAAAAAGATGACCCCAGATAAGGGAGGTGATGTGTACCTTGCATCGAACAGTACACATTCAGATCAAGGTGTTTGGTTGATCAACTTAGGAGCATCCTATCAGATGACACCACATAGAGAATGGTTATGCGAGTATGAACAATATGATGGAGGTGATGTATTCTTGGGGGATGAATCAACAACCAAAATTGTTGGAAGAGGAAGAGTTCGAATGATATTACATGATGGGAGGAAAAGAACCCTTCCAGGTGTGCTACACATTCCAAGTTTGGAAAGAAACCTAATATATGTTAATAAGATGAGTGATGTTGGAGTGCACACTCTTTTTCAGAAGGATTCGTTCAATATGTTTAGAGGTGTGATTTTTCATAATGAAAGGAGTTAGGATTGGAACCCTATACAATATATTAGGGAATGTCGACTCGAATGGATGAAACAACATCATTTCTTCTAAAGTCAACTTGACTTTGACTCAACTCGACCCAACCATGCTATGGCACGAGATGTTGAAATAATGTAATTGCAAAGAGTATTCTTATTATTATTGTTATTTTATTCATAGGATTAATCCCCATTGTGGATTAATCATGTTGGTAATTGTATTAGGACCAAATCCCCTTTTGTGGATTGGTCAACAAACAATTATAATAGGAAAAATAAGAAGTTGTCCCCAACAGTTAATAAGAAGACCTAGAAATATAATAAAGGTGGGTTTACCCACCCAGATTAAGAAGTCAGACCTACCAGTGAAGAGACACTTCACACATG
>CBVK0101102317.1:0-31173 GCA_900067695.1 Picea abies | reverse complement strand
TAAACCCACTGTCGAAAGCGAGGAAACCTGCCATTGAGGCATGCAAGCTCCAAGGTACCAAATAATTTCTAAGTCTTGATTCCGGATAATGAGCTGAACTCGACGGAACAAAACTCGTCATAGGAGGGCATTCTGTATCTCCCATCAATGACATGAAATGAGTAACAAATTTTGAAGGTGAAACAGAGTATGATGTAAATTGGACCAGACACAGGGAAGGCCGAAAAGAAGAGAATGGACAACTACAGATGGCCGACTCAAATAGAGGTTTCAGATAGACTTCTCTTGAACATATGAACGATACGACCAATGATTTGGCAGCATTGAATCAAAGACGACACATGGAATGACCTTGTAGCAAATCGAATGAGAGACAAATGGATTTCCCAAATTGGCTTCAAATGATAAATAGGGGGTGTCATGTTCAAGAGTGACACTTACTGCCAATCAATACGAAGACGAAAACATATCCCTTTCCCAAATTTTCCCCCACCATTTCTGGCGAGTACCTCTTTATTTTTACGCAAGCTTGAGAAGGATAACATATGCTTGTTGATATAATCTTATCCTTCGGATAAGTCCTTCGTAGTATGTTTAACGAACACTAAGAAGGAGTGGTTTGGTTCCATTACGGGTGTGTCAATGTTTGTTTAACGAGTCCAAAGATAGAAAACTCGAAGGTTTTTCATGATTATAGAGTTTGGAAAAACACTTAAAAGAGAACTCTCTCAATTCTTTTTTCGTACAATAGTCTGGTGAGACCGAAAAAGAGATAAATTATCGCTCGCCAAATGCTTTCTTCAAATACTTTATCGAGGGTGAAAATAGCAAGGTCGCTCAGCTATCTTTTCATGTTTAGAGAGTCCTAAAAGAGCTTAAAGAGGACTCCAAGGGGTTCCTTTTTCGTATAACCTTGTTGAGCCCGAAAAAGTGAAAAAAGTATGCTCAATCACGTTCTCATGTATTTTCGAGCGCTAGAACAGACAAAGACCATGCTCGAGGTTTTATACAAAAAACCATGAAAAACAATCAAAACATGTGATAAAAAAGAAAATTATGTCCGCATCCCATCGAAGTCATTACGCCTGCAAAATTTACACTCAAAAGGACATTAGGAATTAGGGTTTAATAGATAAATAATCATAAAAAACCAAATGACATAGCAAAAGTAAATAAAAAGGAGTAAAAACTCTTTTTACCATTTCATTTTTACTTTTCCACTATTTGAGCTCAAAAACCCCTCTTTTACCCTCGAAGTTCGGCGTTAGATTGCGGGAGTTACGAGCATCCATTCAGCGAGTCGTCAGTGACTGTGAGGTAGGCTCTTTGTCCTTTACTCTTTCATGGTTTAATTTTGCATTTTTATTGGTTAAAAATTCATTTTAAAGTTGATTTTATGAGCCCTACTTGCACACTGCCATTCTTGCAGGTGGGCTACACAGGACTTGCGAGAATGTGGCATTCTCGCAGGTGAGCCTACAACAACTTGCGAGGTTCTCACACTATGCCGAAAGGGCACCTGCAAGAACCGCAAAGCTCAAATTAAAAAAAAAAATTTACCCAATGAAAGAGAACAAAATCATGAATATAGTTGCTAATCTTCCTTTTGTGATTCTTATGCAGATAATTGGCCATCAAAATGGTTCTTGAATGGCGTGAAAGTGAGCACGAAGAAGACAATGCAATTGCTGGAAATCATCCACCTACTATTGTTGCTTTGAGAAACTGTGGCCTCCTGAAGTACTTTCGTATCCTGGGCATGAGGGCCCAAGTCAGATTATTAGAGTACCTTGTGTGTATGTGGGATCCCGATCAACATATTGAGGACATTTACTTTAGATATTGAGGGTCCACACACTGTCCTTAGATATTGAGGACATTTAATTTTTGACTGGATTGTCAAGGCGGGGGTACTATGTGAGCCTGACTGGTAGCAGAGGTGGTGGGATGCCCATGAGTGAGTACTGCCATTTACACTGTGTTCCCGAGGCAGAGAGGAAGAAAGGAAAGGTAGATATTTGGAGAGTACAAGATTTGACCCACCGTACTATCCTATTCACCATAGCTTGGATGGCTAGGAGTTCTGCTCCTCACATGGCGTTACAGAGTTACTTCCAGTATGCCATCGAGTGTACTGAACCTCGGGTGCTTAATTGGGTAGATGCAATGCTTCGTAGCGTAAAAAGGCAGTTGACTAAATGCAGACGAGGAAACCTGAAGCAATTCGGGTACAGATCTTTGCTAGTGTCCTTCTTCCTTGAGAGGGTTCCATTACTGAGGCTGCAGGTTGAGTGGAATTTACCAACTCCCAGGGATCCAAGGATGCTGAGATGGTGTCAGCTTATGGGCTGGAACGTAGCAGGACTGATCATCAAGTATGATGATACTTTCTTTGACTGGCTTCAACCACAAATGTTGATGGTTGACGATTACGCTTATGCCGGGTTGGAATTCCGAATTTAGTACTACTAGATTCGAATTTAGTACTACCAGAGGATGCTCAGTGGGGGGAACTTGGTAAGAAGTACACACATTTTTCTTTTAAATGTTTTTGTGAATTTTTATCATATTCAAATGTTTTTGTTTTATAAGTTCGTCCAAAGACTAAATACAAAATTTGTTTTTGTTGACATAGATGTTGGACCTTACCGACTTCCTGTTACTTCTCCCATTCAGCGGCAAGGAGAGGTAGCAGTAGCGCCACAATATGCTGAGGATTATCAAGTGGTGGAACAAAATCTAGAGGGCTTGACTGCAAATATTCCAGACATGCCTCTCGAAGAGGTTCCACAACGCGATCAGCGTCATACTGTAGGAGTGTTTGGGTCCATGAGTCGACTACTCCATAGAGTTTCCCGGGCAGTCGTGTGTTACCGTGAACGTCATCCATGATGTCACTTTGTAGAATCTATGAGCTTCAGATTTTGACATTTTGGTCTTCGGACAAAACTTTTTGTAAAAAAACTCTTTTGATCGTTATATATACAGACAACCTCTACCGGTTTATCATGTTTTGTGTGAAAATTGAAGTGATTGATTTATAAATGATTCAAATGTCTGTCTAATACATAGTTAGCCAATGCATCTGTTAATGTATTTAGACATCTAGGAATATGTTGATATTCAATGTAATCAAAATAACACTCCAAGAGGCGAATTTGCAAATATACCCTTAACAAAGTAGGACTTCGAATAGTATAGACATTACTTAACTGTAGTACTACAAGCTGTGAATTGAGTCGCACAACCAAATGACAGATTATGAGCGAGATAACATCAACCAATAATTCAATAATGACGATATACTCTGTAATGTTGTTGATTGCACGGCCGAGACACACACCTCGTAAGGAGAGAAGTTCGTTTGTAGGGGTGTAAATTGCCCACGCAGCAAAAGCAAGGTTCTGAGTACTACGGCTAGCGCCATCAGCGAAGACAATATAGGGTAGCGAAGACTCTGACATCTGGAAATCAAACACAACGTCACATAAGGGCAGAGACTAGATAACGACAAAAGCAAGCTATAGTAACACACAAGAAGTATGATACAATAAAAATACAAGTACTCATTCACAGATGAATTTATGCATAGTACTTCTTCAAGTACAACCCATTCCTGGGTTCACTCAAAGGGATACCATCATAGTCTACTAACTCATAAGCTCATTTTTCTAAAACTCGTCGAACGATATAAGGACCTTGCCACATGGCTTCAAATTTCCCAGCTCCTAACATATCTTGATCTTGTTCATAGAGAAGAACAACATCACTTTCGGAGAAAACGCGAGGCTTGACATGCTTGTCGTATTGGGCCTTGACACGTTTTTTTTGAGCTTATATGACTAAGGTGGCATCACGTCGAGTTTTGTCTAATTGCATAAGATATAATAGACGTTCTTCCTCAGCAGAAGTGTTGGGTAAGAGTTTAACAACTAGTTTTAAAGAGGGTATCTCGCATTCAATCGGGAGAATGGCTTCCACACCATAGACTAACCGAAAAGGTGTAAACCCAGTAGCGGACTTGACGGATATTCGGTACGCCCACAATGCCAAAAACAACATTGTGTGCCAACTTGTTTTATGAATCCCTATCATTCGTCGTAGCATAGTTATGAGAACTTTTTTAATCGCTTCGACTTGGCCATTGGCTTGTGGGTAATAGGGTGTTGAGTTATCATGTTGAAGACCCAACTTTTCAGTTAGTTCGGACATCATAAAATTCCTAAAGTGGCTACCGTGATCAGTGACGATAGCTTGGGGAACACCAAAACGAGCTATGACATGATTAAAAGGGAATAATGCTGCGGTCTTTCCAGTGTTGTCAAATGTTGGCATCGCCTCGGCCCATTTCATAAAGTAATCAATGGCTACAATAATGTAACCATGCCCCCTAGCCGAGTGAGGGTGACATGTCATGAAATCGATGCCCCATTTCGCAAAGGGACCAAATGAGACCATAGGGTGAAGAGGAGCAAGATGTGACCATATCTTGTTATTATAGGTCTGGCAAGCATGGCATTTTTGAACGACGATTATGCAGTCGTTAAATAATGAAGGCCAAAAATACCCTGCTCGTAAGATCTTCTGGGCAGTAGCATACCCAGACATGTGACCACCACAGGCTCCAGAGTGGAAGTCATTTAGAGCTTTCTCGGCCTCATCGAATGCTAAACAATGTCGAAAAACGAAGTCAATCCCTCGATGATAAAGAGTATCTCTGAGGATAATGTATTGACGAGCTTGGTATCGTATTCGATGTTGTGCAGTACTAGACAAAGTTGGTCGGAAAGTTTGAGTTTGGAGATATATAATGATATCACCATACCAAAGATCATCAATGCTAATAAGGAAAAGAGATTCATCGGGTAATGAATCAGCTATTACACTTTTCGTGGCAGAATGGGGAAAGTCGCATATCAACTCAGCAAAAACTAAGGACTTCTTGGACTTGGCGCGTTCGAATTCCAAGTCAAACTCCTGGAGTATCAGAATCCATTTGGAGTATTTTCCCCCTAGCAATTGACGGGTGAGAATGTGTTGCATAGGGTTTCAATGAGAAATCACCGTAGTCTTGTGTGAGAGGATATAGTGCCGGAAGCATTGGACGGCTTGAACGATAGCCAAGGCCAGTTTCTCAACAGGCAAATACTTGATTTTAGTAGGTGTGAGACTTCGACTCAAGTAGTAGATAACATGTTCGTCGTTAGCATCATCCTCTTGGACGAGGACCATACCAATAGTGTACTACAAGGCAACAAGATAAAGGAAATAATCGCAACTGTAATCGAGGGGAAAAAGAAGCGGAGCTCGCGTTAGGGACAACTTCAAAGCTTCAAAAACATTGTTGGCAATGGTATCCCAGACGAACTCTGAATCCTTCTTTAATAGCCGTGTAAATCCACGAGTTATCTCGACGTAATTTGGGATAAAATGACGAAGAAAGTTTGCCTTCCCCTGCAAACTTTGCAACTGGCAAAGTGTAGAAGGAGGAGGGAGATTAAGGATCACCTCAACCTTTAAAGGATCCACCCGGATCCCTTGATGTGAAACTATAAAACCTAAAAGACGACCGAATTCCACACAAAAAATGCACTTATGAGGATTCAAACGTATACGATAGAATCAACAACGAACGGAAATGGATCAGAGGTAGGTTAGGTGACCGACTTTTTGCATTGAATGAGCGGGTAAATCATCCAAATAGAGTTGAACAATGTGCTTGATATCATGGAAAGCATAAGACATAGCACGTTGAAAAGTGGCGCCAGCGTTCTTGAGACCGAAATGAAGTTTTCGATAGGAAAAAGTACCCCAAGGACAAATAAAAGCAGTCTTATGTTGATCCTCGGGAACAATGTTGATTTGATTATACCCGGAGAAACCATCCATGAGAGAGAATATTTCACTTCCGGCGCAATCATCGACAATATGATCGACGAAAGTGTAGGAAAGTTGTATTTTGGACAAGCTTTGTTGATATCCCTATAATCAACGCATACACAAATCGTACCTTGTTTCTTGTCAATCGGGACAAGATTGGAAACCCAGTCTGTGAGAGACACTGGATAAATAAAGCCAACTTTCATAAGTTTCTCGACTTCGAGCTTGATAGCAACTGCTTTATGTGGGTGAACGGGACGAAGGCGATGCCGGATGGGTTTAGCGTTGGGGTATGTCTTTATCTCATGTATCACAATCGCAGGGTCGATACCCGACATTTCTTTGTAGCTCCAGGCGAAGATGTCACATAATTCTTTGAAAAGGGAGGTGTAGGTGACGATTTTGTCAGAAGAACACGAAGCTTCGATGTGGACATTTTTGACAATCCCAGGTTTGATGGATATGTCAAGGGGAATAGTGGGTGAGATATTGCTTAAGTTCCCTTCGGAAAACACATCGTGTGCAGACTCGGGAATGGTGGAAATGACGACAACGGTCGACGGATTTGAAATCCATTGGTAGTTCTCAATGGTATGCTGCTCCAGAAAGAGGATGGAACGAGGATGTCCATCGTCCCAAGGGGTGTCCTCCATGACAGGCATGATCATCTCGCCAGTGGGAAAAATGACACAAAAAGGATCGGTAGACAACTCATCAAGAGAGGGGGTAGAAGGTGTTGCCGATTGAATGGCCTGATAGGTGGATTCAACCGGACTTAACGACATTGTGTCGTCGAAACGAAGATGATCTCCAGGGTCAGGTACTATCCAGGGGTCGTGAGACGCTGGAAGTTCACGAGGCGAAGTGGAGATCATGTTGATAGAAGCAACAGAAGAGTGTGGAACATTGGGCGGTGGAATGGGGAAAGTACTCATTAACGAAGAGTCTTTTAGAAGGCCTACACTGATGTTCTCATAACCCGGTGGGGTTTTAGTAATAAACGATACGTTGCCAGTACGGGTATAAGAATTGAAGAAGGCTAGTTGGTCGACAGTAACAACCTTTCCTTGATGAGGGAAACGTACTACATGGAAAAGGGTCGACACAACGATGCGCATGGAATCGATCCAGCTACGACCAAGCAGAAGATTATAATCAAGGGGAGCGTCAAAGACTTCCACTTCGACTTGGATCGTTTTTCCTTCTAACGTGATGGGCAACGAAGGAAGGATACCATAGGGCTTAAAACCAGAGCCGTTGAAGGCTTTAAGAGTGTTCTGGGATTCATTCAAAGAAGGGGAGCCAATGGCTTTCCAACAAGCAAGAGACATCACACATGTCGAGGCACCTTCATCGATAACGGTGTGACAAATGTTTTTGTCAGAGACAACCACTTGGATCTGGAATGCAAGTTGAGGGGGTAACCTTGGAATGTGATCTTCCAAGTCAAAGATTATTAAATTCGTATCCGTCGGATCGATTCCACCGATATCTTTCAACAATGCCTTCTGTTGTGCGGGACAAGTCTGAAGGACTTTGAGGGATGACATCGCAGAAGGTGCTTGAGCCAGATCTTCAACAATGTTGTAGTTCTGGGTAGCATGAGCGTGAGGATTGAAAGTTGATTTCCGAACGATGCCCTTTGGGGGGGGTCACAGAACTGTGTCGAGGCTCAGTCATTCGAGATGAAGAGGACAGTTGGTAGGTGGAGTCGCGGGAGAGGGTTGGACCAAGGAAGGACGTAGATCATCAACCTTCTCCTTAGAGGGAGAATAATATTTGGCCCGAGTAGTGAGTGCAACATTGCTCTACTTGGAATCGCTAGTACACATCAAAACATATGATGTAGTAGAAGAGGAGGGTTGGTCATGGATGACCAACTGAGCTTGTTGTTGAGACGGGAAGGGTTGGGACAAGACAACTGGTGCAGGTGGTTTTGGAGCTCCTTGAAGGAACTTAGTGACCTTGGCACGTCATGGACAATCCTTCATGTAGTGATCATCACCACAGATAAGACAAGGGCAATGTGGCTTGGGCTTATCTCGATCGTCAATAGGGGTAGTTTTGGTTTGCTCTGCTTGAGAATTATTTTTTCCCTCCTTTCTTACCTCTCCCTTTTTTAGATTTGTTTTTACCGGTAGGGGTAGATTGAACTGCATTTACCTCTGAAGTCTTGCCGGTGGGAGGGGCAGGATATGAATCATTTTGAACATCAGAAGAAGCAGATTTGGGGTTTGCGCTTGACACGGGATGTGGTTGGGCTTAGGCAGTACCAACCACACCGTCAGCTGCATGCGAGGCAACTGAAGCAGTAGAAGTGTTGGAAGTATTAGGACGAGGTAAGTCAGGTAGTAAATCGTAAAGGGTTCCCGTTTGTGAATAAACAAGTTCTAGATATTGAGCACAACTTATAGCCTGCTCTTCCGTGACTACGCCACCCATGGCAATGTCCTTACCGATGTCATTCAAAAATGATTTTGTGAACCACTCTTCCAACAACTGATCGATGAGCTCAAGTTTAATGAGACATCATCTCCTTCGCCACTCATGGATGTGATCGAATATATGAGTGCCTTTGTTCTGTTTGAAGGAAGTCAAAATCTTGGTTCCCGTGTCATAATGGATCGGTAACTGGTAATGCGTAAGGAAAGCCATAGCTAGAGTGTTGAAGTCAGAGAAGAAACTTCGTGGCAATTCGATATACCACTTCGCAGCAGAACCTGTGAGGGTTCGTTGAAAAAGACGTAAATGAATAGAGTCATCCATCAACGAGTTGGATGAACACCATAGGTGAAAAGTCATAACGTGATTGTTTGGGTCCTCTCCCGCTTTGCCGTCGAATTTAGGAATGTCCGATGGAAGTTTGGCTGGTATAACAGGCCATTTGGGAGAGTGACGAATAGGATCATTTAAAATCCTTGACAAATCCGGAAGATCCAAAGTGGCTAGAAAGGGTAACTGTCGATTCACCTGCGGGTACTGGTGGCTTTGGGGAGGAAGCCCTGTCGGCAAACCAGTAGGACCATAAGTAGTCTGCATATAATGTGAAGACCCAGGCAGATTCGGTTGTGGTTGGAGAGGATAATAGCTCATAGGATTATACCCTAGAATAGGGGCTTGAGTTTGAGCATTCACCCCCCAAATGGGATTGAACGAACCTGAATATGGTTGGCCCATACTAGGGGGTATTACGGACGCAGCTTGAAACTGCTGCCCCCCAGTCGTTTGAGGAGGACTTTGTATCAAATAATTCCAATATTGGGCCAAGGACGAAGGTATGTTTTTCCCATAAGGGGGGGTTTGTCCTCCCATCGAAGGTGGTGTTCCAATTGGAGGATGTGTTCCAATTGGGACTTGCGTTCTAAAAGGAATTTGCCCACTGAGAGGGGGTTGAGTCATACCACCTTGGTGAAATTGTCCACCAACCAGAAACTGGTAATTTGGAGTGAATGACAGAATAGTGTCACTAGGATTAGGATTGCTAGTAGAAGATGAAGAAGGTCCTCCAAAAGGAAATTGAGGGAGTGTTGGAACAAAATCGGGAAGAAAGTGCCCAGAAGAAGAAGGACCACTAGGAGAACCGGATGGAGTTTGCACAGGAGTAGGAATGGAAGCATTCAACGCACGGTATCTAGGTGGTAGTGTTGGAGTGACGTTGGGCGTTCGCGGTGTATTGATGGGAGCAAGACTAACCGCAGTAAACTCAGTTGGAACACTCGAAGTAGCTGTGAGATGGGCCATTTCAGCAGGGACGGTAAAGTGATAAGCGGTAGTCACCGGTATTGTCTCTGTACTAGAGATTTCATAAATCACAGGTGGGTTGATTTCGGAAATCACAAGTGAACCTGGACCAAAAAGGTCCCGTCGAAAAACGCCCATAGACCAAAAAGGATCTTGTTCCCCAGGTCCAGACGGAGATCCAGAATACACAACAATTAAGTCTCAGGAAGAGTTTGCTCGCATAAAATGTCTCTCAGAATCAGGATGAATTCAAAATTCCTCTCGAGTATTTGTAATTCGAAAATGTTCTAGAGAGTCAGTTCATTCCACTTGTGGTGTGGTGACGACTGTGACTTCACTTTGCCAAGGAGAGCCCTCAGGTGTACTTGTAGGCAAGGGTTGAGAACCTTCCAAATGTTTTGGAGATAAACCCTGCATTCTACGTGAACGACGTGGAGGAGCTATTGTAAATGAGTGACAAACTTCACAAAGAAAATCCTATGGTCAACTTTGAGAAACAAACAACATGCTCTGGTAAACAAAATCTAGGAAGCAATCACCAAGAAAACAAGACTTTCTAATTCCGAAGCCACTAGTTGGTGATAAAATCCAACGTTGCAACAACGAGACTAGAAGGGGCTGGGCTAGGGTGGAAAAGTTACACTGACGACCTGCTTAATGGACTTACACCCTGGTGCAAGCTCCCACACATAATCGTGGGTATACCCTCCAAGGAGCTTGAGTGAGTTTGGTCAACGTCAATTCCAGGTACCGTGAAGACTTTCCCCTTCACAGTCACCTCGGGTAAGAACCTAGAAATATAGGCCACTAAGGTCACCACCAACAACAATAAAGCCTGGGGGGAAAGTCGACAGTCCGATCCACATGCAAGGGCAGGGCATCTAGCCCGAAATCAACTCAAAAGGCTTCCACTCATCATTGTGGGTATACCTCCGAGTGATCCCCGTAATACGTGCAATCTCTACACTGATATCAGCAAAGCAGGGTGAGTAACTCTGCCAATATCAATGCGACCTCGTGTTTAACCCTTGTGTGAGAAGGGCTTCCCAGGACAGGACGTTGCAAATGGAATTTAACATTCCCTAACACAAGATGCTATTGTATGTTTTGCACTTTTGGAGAGTGTATCTCTCTTCCTACTCCAAAGCGCTAGCCTAGCTAAATGTTGGTGTAATAGAGCCCTAGAAAAGAGTTACTAGTTAAATTTTATGATTGCGCAGTGTTATTAAGAGCTGTTGTTTACTCAAAGGAAACAGAGATGAAACTGATATTGTATGACTCTGACCCAACAATGCATGGATGAGAATGAAATATATCACTTTTCGTTCAATGAATCCTATGTACGGGAGGGAAAGAGAAAGTTTTCCAGATCAACCTTGAACTACAATGCAAAATTTCCTTTAAAATGCAAATGCAACAAATCACGCATCAATAACAATTCTCTATTGCTTCTTTTTCAACAATTTCAACAATTTGATTTTCAATGTTTTCGAAGACGAAAAAGATTTTTTGAAAGAAAAATGTTTGTTCACTTTTCAAAAAGGACCCTCACCATGCTAATGAGAGTACAGAAAATCAAACACCAATGAACAAGCAATGATAAAAACCCAATCCAGTCTTTCAATGAAAACAAAAATACCAAGCAAACCAATCTAGTCTTTTCAATTGCATAAGAAAAGTGCTCTTTTAAACAATAAGCAAATGATAAATACCAAGAAACTCAACTTTCAACCGATCACCGGTCCTTAACCAAGCAAGCACACTCAGATTCCGAAATCAGAGAGTATGGTTATGCCAGGAAAAGTCAAGAAACGAAAGTCAAGACAAAAGTGACAAGAAGAGCTTTTGAAATCCTAAGACTATTCATGCACGAAAATGAAAACAAGAAAGACACCAATCAATGGTCCAAGAAACTCTTATGAGGCACCTAGACTAATCTGGGCAGTTGAAGATGCCAAAACTCAAATCCAAAAGTTTGAAAAAAAGAGTTCGCAGGTTGACAATATTACACAGTGCGAGAATTAGGCATTCTCACAGGTGGCCCTTGAGCAGAGTGCGAGAACCTTGCATTGAACCTAAAGGCAGAATGCGAACTCTGTGGATTCTCGCAGGCTACTGTGATGTGCAGTGCGAGAACCTTTGAAACTAGTCAAATTTTTGGAAAATGAAGCAAAATTTGAAAAGGCCTTTGGACCCAGAGGATCTATCAGGATATCCTAAAGACTCAGAGATTGATAGGAAAGGAGAAAAGTAAAACAAGAGAAAATGGCCATAGAAAAATACCAAAAGCCACAAAGAAAATGGGATGTTCCCTAGTGGAGTCGCCAATTTTTTTATCGGATTAATCGGTAGGTGTGGACACTAACAGATCTCCCTAGATCCACCTAGATCTAGAACAAAACAGGACATGACATGACTCTTTCCCTAAGTTTTGACCATTGAATTAACTAGGAGGCAAGAACAAATAACATACCTTATTATCGCTTCCTAGGGTCTTTGTTGCTCTCGCTTCACTCCAGTGCTCTCGTGAAGTCAAGACCAAGACAACACAAACCAACCAAAGTGAAGATAGCACAATCTATTCAACTATCAACCTATATGTATGATCAAGGAATTACATAATAAAGTGGAAATAACTTTATGGGAAAGGGACATGCCACTGTATCATATTAATTGAAAGTAAAGATTACAACCTGATAGCCTTGATGTCGCAAGCTTCCTTTTGATGGCTCTTGGCTCCAACACACACACTTGCTCAATCCTTGCATGAAGAAGATCAAATCTTCTTGATAAACTTGCTAGAGTCTCCAAGCTGTTGTTCAAGCTAAGTCCTTCACACAATTCTTTCACCAATTCTCCAATGAATTTTGCTTAACCTTTTCCATGAGAATTCCCTCAATATATAGGAGAGAATGAGATAGTTACTTGGATAAGAATGATCCCAAAATATCACGGAATCTAGTACAAGGATAACCATTCGAATGCCAACCAATCCTTCTAGAAGATTCCCTTCTAGAAACATCGAGAATTCATCTTTTTCCATGCTTTAGGAAGAGTTCGCACCCTGGCTATTCAACACAATGCGAGAAGTTTGCACCCTAGCTTAAGGCATCCTGCGAGAATCAGGCATTCTCGCAGCTAAATATATTAGCAACCTGCGAACCTTCTTCAAAAATGAGTTTTCTGGGAAGAGATGAAAGTAACTTTTTTCAGGAGAAAGTTCTTATGAAGAGCCTGAGTACACCATCATCAATACATCATCATGATGACCAAAATCATGGGTAACACCCATGTTCTAAAATTCCAAGAACATCGACGCAGTTATCTTTCCGCAGTATTGCGAGGTGAGAATCCAAGTACAATAGAGGTGAAACAAAAATAAGCCGAAGGCTCCAAAGATGTGACACCCAACCAAGAAAAACACCAGGACACGGAAGAGCAAACTAGGAGTCCGAAAACAGAGATAAAGACTCCCGCGCCACCGAAAAAGCAGACTCCAGTTACTACTCCAGGATAGCCAGCTAAGCAAATCAGAGATCCCATCGCCTCCATTACTCCCTTACAGTCAACTCAGGGAAACATAGACGCTCTTCCATCCTTAGAATTGAGACCCATAAGGATGGAAGAGCTCCCTCCAAATGAGTTCATTTTCGATAAGAAGAGAAAGGTTGTGGTAAAAAGAGAATTCTATCAGGAAGGGGGATCAACAACCAAGAATTACAAAGTGTTGACCGATGGGAAAGACAAGAAGAAAGACGAGTTTTCTACAGAGATAGCCGGTACATTAGGGGCATATGCTACAACAAACCAATTTTCAGTTGGGGTTTTGAAAAATCAGCTGAAGCGAAAAAAATGCCTCATCAAAACCTTAGAAGCTAGACTAGCCACAACATAGGAGGCTGCCAAGGACCAGACAAGTGCAGGAATAGAACAAGCAAGGCTGGCCGATAAAAAGGAGATAGAGTTGCTTAAAACTAAGCTCGAACAAGCAGAGATGATAGCTCAGACCGGTCAGATACAAGTGGACCAACAAAAAGGCTTGATTGAGTAGCTATAGGCTAGAGTGGAAATCGCCAAAAGTAAAGTTATAGATATTGGGATGTTCCAGTTCCAGACAATGGAGATTCAGAGCAAGGTTTCTGCAGCTCAGCGAAGTTTACTTGCCAAGGTAGAGATAATTCGGGACAACTACTTACTCGTTGATGAAGTATTGGAGAATTTATCTGTCAGAGAAAGAGAAGTTGGAGTAGCTCGGGTCGCATTTCAAGAGGCTGTAATAGCTACAAACAACAGGGAATCGGGAAGTACTCCCAAGTTTTCCATTTCGGAGCAGACCAGAGGAAATATTTCATTGAAAGAATGGGAGTACAGTATAGCAGAAGGTAAACTGCAAGCCAAGAAGGTAATGAAATCCTTTGAAGAGGATTTTGGTTCTATAGATGGTAATCTGTTAAGTATTGATAGCGAAGGCAATGCTGAGACATTGAGTCAAATGAATATAGCGAAAATCTCTCTTGATATAAACGAAAAAGAAGAAATATATTCGACCGAAACCTCATAAGTAACTATGGCAGACATAGTTCATATAGATAAATGTATGATTAAACCAAGTGTGCAATTGTGCACTATTGACACCATAGACAGACAGATGGAAGAAAGGTTGTCGCAATTAGCCCGAGATTGTTACTCTTTTGAGGCAAATTGTCAAGCGGAACAATCAAGGTTGATATCTCGGCTAGTGGAAAGATGTGTCACTTGTACCAAGCATGCGAGAGGGCAAGCTTCTGGTACCAAATAAAGACAGAGATAAGGAAATGAAACGATTGATCTCCTTCTCGTTGTAACTGAAAATCCTAGAACGATTGAGATTCCATCATATGTAAATCTGTATAAATATACAATAGAAGGAAGGAACATGGGGCTGGACCTTTTTGTGTCGATTGTAATATAGGTTTTCTATCCTGAGAGTTAATATAAATCAAATCTAAAGATTCTCAATTCCGTCACGACTGTGTTATGAGTTTGTTTCCTTGTATCTCATATTTAATTTCATTTCATATTTGTATCTGATGAATGCTTCGCTATAATTTAGTACAACCTCTACTATAGTGAATGAATTCTGGTTTTCTATATTGTTTATTGTTTTTCCTCTGTACCAGCTATCGGCAGGTATAAGACCAGTCAACACTTTAGGATTCTATATATATTTTATGCTTCATCGGGTTATTTCTTTACCTTTTTCTTCTTCTGTTTATAAGTGAGATTCTCCCTTGATAGGAGCCTTACATGATAGACAACTTAATGTTTTCTCCCACCTCATACATCTTTATTAAAATATAACTCAGTTACGGGAAAGGGCCTTTGGTTTGCACCCTATTTTCACTCCTGGAACTATAAACTCTCTTTTATACGACTGAAATTGAGACATCACCTAAATTTCCCCCGAGTTTTTTTTATCTTTCTGTTCCTCTATGATTGTCCTTGTAACAAGACAACCTAATATAGAACCCGGACTATCAGATCAAACACATATTGCCTTAAATATTTTTGATACTATTCTTAAAACAACCTCTACCCGGGTTGAACTCGAACGTTCATGGGCAACGATTGAAAGGGATATAAACATCCAGGAACAGTTGGAAGCTAGACAACCCCAACTCAGAAATCAGCCCTAGTTTCCCTTACCGAAGGTTGACGTTTCTTCCTTCTCTACCCCTTACTCACTTTCGGATGCCTAGACACTGTACTTCTAAGCCTTAAGTACAGACTCTAGAACAACACAAAGTATGATTGAATTCCCATCCTACAACCATCTCATGTTCATGCTTAAGATCAATTGTTTTAATTGGCACAATTATAGGTGTGTTGCTTGCATAAGCTGCCTTCCTTAACTGCTCCATTGTTTGAAGAGATTGATTTGCTTTTATGTGATGAGAATGTACAACATATTCATTGCCTTCTTTGGTTAAGTGATATTGATTATGTTCCATGTACAATATTGCTTTGTGATCATATAAATAGGGGTTGCCTAAGACCATTCCAAATGTTTCTAGTAGCACCACATCACATGTTACTTCATCCACATACTTAGATGTAATTGCAAACTTAATGATACATTGCATTGTTATGGAAAATTTATGATCTTTTCTTATCCAATTTAGTGAATAGGCTTTGTGATGCATCTTAGTGTTTAATCCCAATTTCTTAACCACTTCCTCTGAAATTAAGTTAGATTGAGATCCACTATCTATCAATGTATCGATCTTAGTATGTTTCATTATGACCCCTATATGAAACAATTTACTTCTTGAATCAAAACCATCACCCATTTTACCTGTCAAACCAATTGCTGTGATTTTAGTCTCATCACCTGAATCATACCCCAAGTCTGTTGGTCGTGTTGTTGTTTCAACTGTTTGCCTCCCTTTCTTCTCTTTGAACCACTTCGGTCTCTTCTCTATATGCAATTTCCAGCAATGGTCATCATCATTCCCTTATTTCTTGCAATGCTTGCAAGAGAGCTTCTCTTCCTTCACGATCACTTAACTTCCTTTCTTTTCATTCCCCTTTCTTTTGTCTTCTTTCCTTGAAGACGATTCCCCTGATACACCAACTCCTATTTTCCCTGCTTCAATATACATTGCTTGAACAAAAACCTCATCAAGATTAGTAGGTCCAAACAAAAATACAGTGTTACGAATATGTGCAGGTAAGCCTCCTATATGCTTCATAAGAGTTTCTTGTGTATGTAATGGAATATTTAACATTAATTCCATCTTACGAAATTCATCCGTGTATTCTTGCACCGTTTGACCTTTTCTTAGTTTAAGACTTTGCCATTCAATTAAAGCCTATTCTTTATAACCCAAAGGATAAAACTATTTCTAAGTGCAAAAACAAAATCTTTCCATGATGGAAATACATTACCAACTTGCTGAGTACCATGTTGCAACTTACTCTGCCACCAGATTAGTGTTGTGCTTGCAAGACAAAGCGATGCCAATTTGATTTGGGTTGCCTCATCTTTGATTTTTTGCACACTGCAATAAACTTCCATATGGATGACCCAATTATCAAGCCTCTCAACATTGACTTCCCCATCATACATGGGCAATTCGAATTTTACATCAAGCTTATGTAATGACATATCATGCTTATGTTATGAGAATGTTTTCTTGCAGTAGAAGGTGAATTTGTACTTGAAGAAGAAGAAGATGATGGAGATGAAGGAGGTGAAGGAGGAGGTTTAGGAGGGTCCTCTCCTTATTCACTTTTGTCTTGTTTTGAAGATTCCCATTGAAAAGGCCTCTTTCGTTCCAAGTAATCATCATATAAGACCTTTACCATCTCCAACATGGCCAAGAAAGTCTTTTGAAACTCTATCTCATTCAGAGACATTCCTTCTTCAGATCCCATCTTCTCACTTTGAGATGCCCTCTTTCTCTATCCAATCTTAGGATATCCTTCTACAAGTTTGACTTCACCATGACTTAGCTTTTCCTTGGTAATCATGCAAACTCAAACAACCAACTGTCAACCTACTTTGATACCACTTGATCCAAAAATTATCTTTAAAAGAATTGGTTGAGTTTTAAGCATGTGTTAAATTACCATTCAAAAAATTAAATGAGGAAGGATATCTTAATGAAATAATGTTGCAACCATCATAAAGAATACATAACATAAATTAAACATTAAGAACAAGAAGCCATCAGGCCAAGATTGTTAACGAAGTTCGACAAGGTTGCCTACGTCTCCGAGCCTTTGTCTCATTGGGGGAGGCTTTCTTATTAATATTCAATGCTGGAAAATTACATCAGAAGTATCTCAAAAGGATTACAAACCGGTCTGGCTGTGTTCTTCTCAACCTCAAGAATCCAATACAACTGACAACACTGAAAAAGGTAGAGCGTAGCTCCCAGAAATGGCCTCCAAAGTTTGCTTGCCCAATGGCTTCCTTGCATAAAAATGGCATAAGCTTCCAAAATCTTCAACATTGTGTTGTTTTTGAACCTCCTCATGCTGTCAAAAACCTCTGATTCTTATAGATTTGGAGTTGGGGGTCATCTCCCAACTTTCCCCCAAGATCTGGCCTAAAAAAGAGCTCTAGATCCTCCAAAAAAAGCTAAAATCCACAAAATCAACATGAGTTTTGTGTTCTTCCGAAAGCTCTCTCTGAACAAAACAATAATCGCAAAAGTCTTAGAACAGAAAAAAAATCAACATGGTTAACAATAAAAATCCCAAAACTAAAGT
Source organism: Picea abies (assembly GCA_900067695.1). Lineage (NCBI taxonomy): Eukaryota > Viridiplantae > Streptophyta > Pinopsida > Pinales > Pinaceae > Picea > Picea abies. The sequence continues at coordinate 13,296 of CBVK0101102317.1, read as the reverse complement.
AAAAAACCCACTTCTGCAAAATATTTGGGCCGCGACCCTTATCCCTTGGGCCCTTGGTTACGTGGAGGGCCATATGGCCAAGTTCTAGGCCCTTCGCCCTAGTCTTCCGCCTTGGCCCTCAGATCCTGGTCGCATGTGAAGCCATGTGGCCTTGGGTTGGTGTAACACCCACGTGCCCTACGAATTGCTCCTGGTCGGTCGAGCTAGCCCCTCGCCGACTGGGGCTTATCCCCCAAACTTTTTCCAAGTCACAACAAAATGAATAAATATCGCATAGGGGTTAAGCAAGAGTGGTAGCTCAGCTGGTAGCGTATTTTGGTTGGAACATTGGTGTGCCCGAAAGGTTAGGGGTTCGATCCCCCAGAAGTGAAACAAAATTTTGAACCAACCGTTATTGGCCAAATCCGAGGTGACATGTGGAACCCTCTTATTGGGCCATGCGATGCCTCTGGATTGGCCACCGTACACATAGTCAACTTCCCAGTGGACCACCACATCAACCTGCCAACACATCTGCCCAGTCAGCGTCGTACGACACATGTCAAGCCCAGAGCCTACCACCTGGTGCCACGTCACTCTACCATACTATACAATCATCCACTCAGTCAACACCACGTCAATGCCACCTGTTATCCTTGTTTCCACATGTCATACTGTCATTGGGCCACGTAAGTGTATAGACTACCATGTCATCGTCCATACAATATGTTGGGTATGTGTTATATTCTTTGCATGTGTGTCTGTAGGCGCGTTAGATATGACAACTGCATCTGACGATCCCTCGCACTAGTGCTTTGTTTGTGCCGTGTGCGCCGGGCGCTTTCCTAGGGGGGTCCTAGGTGGGGGCAGGTATGCTCCCCTTGGTTACGCGCAACATTCGACAACGGGTGGTAGCTCGGGGCAGCGCCCCAAATTTTTTTTTGGGCGGTTTTTGCTATTTTTAGCAGTTTTGTAAATTAATCCCAAATTAAGAGATCAGGGTTTTGGTATCTATAGAATACCTAAAAACATTGTATATATTGTATGGTGAATGGTGAAATTCGATATAATGAATATAAGAAAGGTTTTCCCGGTTGAGGGTTTCCGGTATAAATTCTCTATGTACTCTGTGTATGAGCCATTGATTAATTTCTGTCTTGCTTAAGAATCTATATGCATTGCTCTACTTCGTAGGTTTAAAACTTACACAAGCCACGTGTCAAATATGTACTGTGCCAACTCAGCCTAAAAATGCCAAAAATGAGTGACACATGTCACCTCCCAGTGTTGTCACATGTTCGTGATGATGTCACCTGACACGTCATGCCGACGTCAACAATACGACATATTGATTGTTGACTTTGATTTGTTTTTGCTTGTTTGGGAAATCGATCAGAACACGATAACTTTCGCATACGGTGTCCATTTTTGGAAAAAAATATATGGCTAGAATCAATGTGGTGAGCCCGACGCAATGGCGATGGTTTCATTTGATTCCAAGATTTTTTTTTTAGGCCTTCTGGGATCCATTTGGATCAATGAAGATAATGAAGGTAATGCAAGAATTTTGCAAGGCATTCAGAAGCCTGTTTCAGTGAGGAAAATATCAGCGTTGCAACTCAAGAAGTTTACCAGAAAAGGGTGTCCATTGTATGCTATACGAGTACTTATCTCAACAAAAAGCAAGGAGCTAAAGGCTGAAGATCGCCCTGTATTGTGGGAGTTCAAGGATGTGTTTCCAGAGGAAGTTCCAGGACTACCTCCGAAAAGAGATTGTGATTTTTCAATAGATCTTGTACTTGGAGTGATACCAGCTTCAAAGGTGACTTACCGAATGAACACACCAGAGTTGGTGGAGCTGAAGGTGCAATTGAAGAAAATGTTGGATAAAGGTTACAATAGGCCGAGTGTATCTCCATGGGAGAACCAACCCTGCTTGTGAAGATAATTGATTTTACCTTGAGACTATGCATTGACTATAGGTAGTTAAACAAGATGACCATAAAAAACAAATATCCTTTGCCCATGATTGATGACATTTTTTATCATCTTAGAGGAGATGTAGTCTTTTCAAATATTGATTTGAGGTCGGGATACCACAAAGTCATAAATATGGATGAATATATCCACAAGACAACCTTTAGAACGAGGTACATGGACTGTGATTTTATAGTGGTGCCATTTGGGTTTACAGACACACCAACCACATTCATGTGTTTGATGAATAACGTGCTCAACAACTATTTGGAAAAAATTGTCTTAGTATTTGTGGATCACATTTTGGTGTATTCCAAGAATAAAGAAGAGCACGAAGAGCATATTAGGATGGAGCTAGAAGTGTTGAGAGAGCACCAGTTGTATGCTAAGTTCAACAAATGTGATTTATTTCAAAAGGAAATTCAGTTTAGGCCACGTAATCTCAGCAGAAGGAGTGGTAGTGGACCCTAAAAATACTAAGACAATCGTGGATTGGCTTGCCCCTAGAAATGTGATGGAAGTGAGATACTTCATGGGATTGACTGGATATTACAGGAGGTTCATAAAGGGATTTTTCAAGATTTCTAATCCTATTACCTCATTTCAAAGGAAGGGGAATAAGTTTGTATCGTCACTAGAGTGTGAAGATAACTTCCAGTAGCTGAAGCATCTTTTGACTAATTCCCTTGTTCTGAAGAACACAAATGCAAGAAACAATTTCTTGGTCTATACTAATGCTTGCAAGGAAGGACTAGGAGGAGTCCTCATGCAAGACAACCAAGTGATTTGTTATGAATCATGAAATCTAAATGAGCATGAGTAGAAGTATGTTACACATGATCTAGAGTTGGCAACAATCTTGCATGCATTGAAAATGTGGAGGCATTACTTGCTCGAGAGAAGGTTTTTCCTAATGACAAACCACTTTGGTTTGAAGTACCTATTTGAACAGCCAAGGTTAAATGCTAGACATGCCAGGTGGATGGCACTGATTAGTGAATTTGATTTCGAAATCAAACACATAGAAGGAAAAAAGAATAGAATGGCATATGTGCTCAACTAAAGCTTTCAAACAATACACTTAGCAACAACAAGTGTATGCGAGTTTGACATCAAATAGAGGATTAAAACCCTCTTACAAGAATATTTCTTCAATCAAGTCATAAAAGGATTGCAACAAGAACCTAGGAAAAATAAGTATGAAGGATATCAACTTGGGGCTAACAGTTTGTCATTGTATAACAATAGGATGTATGTGCCTAATTCAGTAGATTTGAGACATATAGCTATGGATGAGTTCCATAAAATACCATATGTAGGTTACCCTGGTTACCAAAAAATGGTAACAACAATAAGGTTGTTGTATTATTGGCCGAGAATGAAGTAGGACATTGCTTAGTACATTGCTAAATGTTTAGAGTGCCAACAAGTAATAGTTGAGCATAAACATCCTGCAAGTCTATTGCAACCACTGCCTATTCCAAAGTGTAAATAGGAAACAATTTTCATGGATTTCATTACAAGTCTACCAAGGACAATCAAGCAACATGATGTGATCATGGTCATAGTGGATAAGTTGAGCAAGGCAACTCATTTTATTCCTATCAAGTCTACTTTCAAAGACATAGATGTTGCTAACGTCTTTATAAAGGATATTTTCATATTGCATGGTTTTCCCAAGACCATAATATCAGACAAAGATGGAAAGTTCACTTTGAATTTATGAAAAAGCTTGTTTGCAGGCTTGGGAACATAATTGGCATTTAATACAACTTACCATCCTCAAACATATGGTCACACCGAAAGAGTGAATCGAGTGCTACAGGACATGATGAGGATGCATGTTATGCATCAACCTAAGCAATGGGAAGAGTATCTACCCCTGATAGAGTTTGCATACAACAATGTTTGCCAAGAATCATTGAAAATGAGCCCTTTTGAGGTTTTGTATGGCAGGAAGTGTAGAGTTCCAATCAGTTGGGATAGTCCAGTTGACAAGGTCACACTTGGACTAGACTTGTTGAAAGAGATGGAATAGGCCATGGTTAATATAAGGCAGAATCTAAAAGTAGCTTAGGGCAGACAAAAGAGATATGAAAATAGCAAGAGAACACATCGAGAGTTCAAAGTGGGGTATCATGTGTATCTCTGAGTGAAACCCAAGAGAAGTTCCCCGAGAATGGGGATGTGTGCTAAATTATCACCCTGCTACTGTAGACCATTTGAATTCCTAGAGAGAGTGGGGAATGTAGCATACACACTTGCATTACCACCTACTATTAGAGCTCATAATGTGTTCCAGGTGTCTTTGTTAAAGAAATATGTACATGATTCTAATCATGTTATTGATTTAGCTGTGATATAGGTGGAACCAGAGGGAGAATTCCAGCCAGAACCTCAATGCATCCTGGATAGGAGAGAAACAATGCTCTGGAATCGAGCCATTGTGCAGGACAAGGTGCAATGGAAGCACTTTGGAGTAGGTGATGTTACATGGGAGCTGGAAGATGCCATGAGATTGGAATACCCATTTTTGTTTTCTGTATAATTGTGTATACATGGTGTTTTAAACACTAAGGATGGTGTTTCTTTAAGGGGGATGAGAATCTAACACCTTGCTTTCTCCCAAGACTGTAATTATGATTAAGACTTCATATGATTGTAATTATGAAGCAAGTAATCATGTTTTGATCAATAAAGGACACCAAACCACTGACTAAGAGGGAACAACCTTGAAAGTATTGGCCATGATACATAAGTGTGAATTGATGAAGAAGGGATTGACAAAATGACTGGGTAAGGTGGAGCTAAATAGTTTTTATGAAGAAAATAGTAAGTTTGTTTAACAAACTAACTTATGCTTGCAAAGCATAAAAATACACCTTCTAGTGTACTAGATTTATATGGAGCCACATGACTAGTAATGGAAGTCATAGAGGTGGTTGGAACAATTAATAACTTTTGATATAATGGTCTCCTGGAGAAGATAAGGGCCAATTGAATGACCTGATAGTAGGATGTCACAGATTTTTCCCTTAGGAATAGGGATTGCAGACTATGTGTTGCGTCTGCAGGAAGGTTACATGAATCCCAAGAAGACTGGGATGAGGAAGAGACCAAAGGTGAGAAAACACTCCACCAAAGACAACACATGGGACATCATACCAGACACTCAACAAGTGGAGAGTGGTATCAGAGGAGAGGGCTAACCTGATAAATCACTGGTGAGAAACAAACTCATAGAGTAACAGTGCATCAAACAAAGGTGATCGAGAGCATAAGTTGAAGAGAAGAGAGAGTTTCCTTAAAGAAAGAAAAAAACTCGTCCAATTTAAGTTTGATCACCTTGAACATAAAACACTCAGACCTAGATTGGAGAAAAAGAGGATTAAAACTTGGTGCTTATTGGATACAAACCGACACTGGTAAGGGGAGGTCATTGAGAAACTATATAACAAAGTAGGGAATCCCTTATGCAAATGAAATCCAGTTGAGAAACATCCTGATAAACCTGTAGAGTCCCTGAGCTCAGTGGGAAGGGGGCAACTTTCGCTATTGTCAGAGGAGGAAGGAGAGTAACCTTCCTGGATCATCTTAAGTTTTGAAACCCACTGAATCATTCCCCTTGTGGTATCATGGCTTTGCACATGGGTGGTGTATTGTAGAAAGGCACCCTACAATATGGCCTAAGGTTAGGAAGAAAGGCATCCTCTCTTAGTCAGTTGGTGTCGGCTATTTCCCTGATCAGATAAGTGTTCAACTTAACTTGTTTAATTTATGTATAAAGGATGTATGTATGCATTTTGTTTGATTTAAATGGGAAATGTGAATCCTTTTAATCAATGAATGAAAACTTTGAGTGATCGAGATATGCTTTTTTTTTACATTATTTAACCTATCAAATTGTAAATTTGAAAAAGTATGGATAGTCTGTGTTCCTAAGGACCTTGTAGCTTTGAGAGGAAAGTTTGCAAGATATAGAAAAAATTTCGTTCACCGAGTGATACAAGTGACCTAATGTCTAGGAGGTCCTTGTGAGGCATAGAGGACCTTGAGTCTTGAGGAAATATCGATTTGTCTGTGGAAAGCTTGCAAGAAGCTTATCTCTAACCAAGTTGATATGCCTTTGATGGACTTGCAGTGGTTTTTCGAATCTTGAAGATCTGGTCAGGACCTTGCAGAACAATGAAAATTGGATAAGTCTCTAAATCAGAGTGTTAGCCAGTGGAAAAACCATGTGTTAAGTCGAGAGAATTCATAGTCATTGATTTGCCAGGATAAGTAAATCTCAACCCTTCGTAGTGGAAGGCATCGTTGACAGAAGTGACTGAGTGCCGAGACTTGTGTGAAATCCAACAACGATAAGGTTCTAGAGACGATATGAGGATTGTCGATCCGTTGGGAGCAGTCTCGACAAGATCTAGACTGTTGGTGTCAGATGCATCGTTGTTGGGGTGTATAAGGTTGGTTAAGGGTGTGTTGAGCTAGAGAGTGCCGACAATGACTGTGACAAGAAACAAGAGTCGTTGATTAGTACATAGGTGAGAAATGATCTCCGTCGTAGATTGTTGTAGGTCCCGGTTAAGTGATAAAGGGAGTGATGATTTCATGTTGATGTGGCTTGCCAACATGACAGCCAAAGTGTCCCAAGGGGTGACATCTGTTACCAATGGAACGATTGATGGGAAAGAGTGGTCTCGGATGGGAGTTGGAAGCCCTTATGGCTTAGATAAAAATCTAGACCGTTAGATATGGATGTAGTGAGATCTCAACCGTTCGTTGGAAGATGTCGAGGATGGGTCCAGAAGTGTGGATAGGATCTTGTGCCACCGATGAAAAGATCATGAGATTAAACAACAACTATAGATCGACATGTATGTGAGATGAGATATGAGTTGTGGATTCGTCGTAGGAACCACCTACTCACCAAAGCAAAGGACGAGTGGGCGAATGTTAACAATTGTGTGAGTTGGAGGCACCGATGTGATCAGAGCCGTCGAAGGTATGATTCGAGAACTGTCGGATTTGGGGAAGATTTGATGGGAGGATCGTCATTGGAACATTCAAGGTTGGGGTGTTTGATCTCCTTGGGAGTACAATCCCTGACGACGACGAAAGCAGGATCAAGTGATCGTTGATTTGGAAAGCTTGCTGGGCCATGTGGTAGAGGCCAAAATAGCGCCACATCAAATGGCACGAGTGGTAGTAAGGTGGATTTTGCTAATGAGAGCCTGAAGGCTTTAGGAAGCTGTAATTTTTACTCCAGAGCTCATAATTAAGCATAAGTATAGTCGTTGGAGAGCTCACCGCGAGCATAACCCATTTATGGTCCTTAGAAATAACTAGGAGTTGAGTTGAGAAAGATAAATTCTGAACATCCCACTAGCCTAAGAAGAGGTTAAGGGGTCGGGTGTGTTACATAGTCATACAAACATTTGTAGAGGAATACATACTTAAAGCATATGAATATATTTTACCTCAGGGAAACACTTTTTCTTTCACCCTATTGTTGGAACTTAGATTGTAGATTCCTTGCCATTGCTATCACTATTAGGCTATTGAAAGTCTAGGAGGATGAACTTAGATATGAAGAAGCAACAAAACAAAGCTATACTTGCTCCCTTTTCTTTTCATTGGATAAGGACATCTTTCTCTTTTATAGAATGTTGAGTGAGTAGGTGAAACATCACATTTTTCCTCTTGATTTTCCTTCATAGATTAATTTTTGGAGTATTTAATTTTAAAATTTGGAGAGTAGGAATTTTGAAGGGAACTAGGTCAAAGGTAGTTAGACTCCTAGGCTAAGTAAGGGTTCAACTCAACTACTGTGCACTTTCCTATAATATGTAGCCACGAAATATTTAATTTTCATCATGACTTATTGGTCCATTGTCTTCATTTCGAAAATGCAAATAATACATAAACAAGTAAAATTAGTAGCAATGCTGTTTACACCTCCCTCTTAGATATATTTTAATATAATAGTTGCATATAATTCAAAGTGTAAACTAAAAATATTTATGAAACACTTGAAACTTATGATAAGGTAATACTTGTGCATAGATAAAAAATAAAATAAAAGTAACAATGACTACTCTATGCCTTTAAAAGTTTTAGTAGAATTGAACAAATTCAGGTGTTAGTAATTATTGACAATGTCACAAGTGTAAATTGAAGTTTTCAATAAGTTTTTAAAATAAACAAATTGACAAATAAAAAATTTGGCATATTAATCCTATCCATGACACTCCAAAGTATAACCGAACTAGAACACATGTTTTTTTCCAAGACTTTTAAGTAACAAATGGTGAAAGATATCACCTAATTAAACATTCAAAACAATCCTAACATTTCTAATTTTTTGCATTATAATAATTCATCCTAAACTTTTAGTATTTTAAATTTATTATGAAATGTTTTTTTTTAAATTAATTTTTGAATGATTATCTAAAATTTTAAGAAGTTTTATTTTCATTTTTATTTATTTATAATTACAATTAATACCTAAATTTTTATTAATATATTTTTTTTTAAATTTTAAAAATTAAAAAAAATTATAATTAAATATAATTAATTTGAAGTAAATAAAAACTATTTGTAAATAATTTTTTATATGCTATTTATTTGTTTTAAAATTGAGTAACTATTTAATATATTTTGAAATGGCTATAGAATCATAATCTTTATATATATAAAGAAACAAAAACTATTTGTAAATAGTTTTTTATATGCTATTTATTTGTTTTAAAATTGAGTAACTATTTAATATATTTTGAAATGGCTATAGGACCATAATCTTCACCTCCAAAATTTTAGTCTCAAAGAAATTGTTGATGTTCTATGTAATTTTTTAAATGGTTGGTGTTCTATGTGATTCTTTGGTAGATATTGAGACAAATCTTAACAAATAGATTTGTTATAAATATTTGTTTTGAAATTAAAAAAAAATATTTATAATAAGTTAATTATATTATTATAATAAATAACATTGTCATTAAAGTAAAAATATAGTGTTCGAAATTTTCCATTTTAGTTGTATATCCATAAACTTAGTAAGCATGCAAACTAAAGGTTTAACTAATTAAATATATTCTCTAAACAATTGAGCTCACATTAAAAACAATTTTTGTAATATCAAATTACATTTTTTTTGGGATTCATCTGCGCAACACACGCACACGTGTATAAAGATAAGATCATAATAGCAGAACATTAATTAGCGCACAACGAAACATTAATTGACGCACTAAGAGTGATGGGTCAGAGTTAGTTTTTCATAATATAAATTTGCAAAAAACATATATTTTTAAAATTTTAATATATTTAAAAATCATCATCATCATTTAATTTATGATAAATAATTTTAAATTGAGATAAAATTAGCTTTTTAATAAATAAAAAAATTGAAATACAATATTTATAAAAATGAAAAAATATTTTTATAATTATTAAATTTTTAGTTTAACACATATATTTCAAAACTATTGTAAAACTATAGCAAAATGATTTTATGTGAACTAATTAATTGAAAGTTAAGTCAATTTGACTCCAAAGTAATTACAATATACTCTGATAAATAATTATTTGCATTCACCAAGATTTTTTCAACAATTCAAATATCATCTCAATCGGAGCTCGTATGCAGAAGTTATGCCTCCTGTGAGTTGACCTACCTTATTGACCACTATGGTACTGAGTGGATTCCACATCAGCCACTGCCATTACTCACACATGTGGGGCTATTCGTGTATGAAATTTCAATAAGATTCTAGAAGTTCCATAACTCAAACATTAATTGAGGGTTGAGGCATGCAAAAACCCTAATCCTAACTCTAAACAACTATCAAGCTATGTTAAATACTAGGCCTCTAGGAAGAGAAGGGGTTCCATTATTTTAGCATTGTACTTGTTCCATAGTTGAGCAGATCATCTAGGAGCAAGATTTGAGAGTATAACAAAGGATGTAGAAGATTTTGTCGCATCCATTATGGCCACAGTGACAAAGGCAACTCCATAGAGAGTGCCCCTTTCTTTGTACTTGCATTTCATAACTGAAGAAAAGAGAGCATAACATAGGCCTCACCTTCTAGTTGGGTTTTCTCCCATATCGAGTTTCATGGGTCACATGATGTGTTCATATATGTGGATGATGTGTTGATTTGCTCGTTCTTTCATTTTCATATTTTATTTAATTCCATAAAGTTGAGCATTAAGCCAATAATAATAAATATGGGATCTAAGGAAATAAATCACATAATATTTTAGAATATTGCAAGATCTGTTGCGATGAACTATTCTAGTGGAATATCCATGACTGTTTATATATAATCAAATGCCAAACTACCATTAATTGTCACTAACTGGATACATCAACCAAAAATAATCTCATAGTCATCATCAAAATATAACATAATCCATCAAGTTGTGTTGCATAATTTTTCAAACTAAACATGCATTATTACTCATCCATCAAGCAAATTGTGTCTCATAATACCCATGCATAGTCAAAATACATACACAATGCATTTGATTCAAAATGAAACATGATGATGACATCAAACAAAGGTTGTTTAGTCAGTAGTTCATAATACTCTAAGTTTATAAGGGCATCCCTATTCAGCTAGAGGAAGTTTCCATTGTGGAAAGAAATTTGTGCCCATGTAGAGACACCATTCTCAAATGGACGGAACTTAGCTATGATCTTGCCTACACTATGACCATTTTTTTTTCTTTTGGTGGTAAACTAGGAAATCCTTAGTTTAATCCTTGATTTTCAAGTAGTGTCTATCAATACCAATCAACTTCAAACACAACACAAACCATTCATAATAAATGCATGCATGCATGAGATCAAGTCAAGGAAAATTGCATGAGAAATTGGGTTTATGAGTAAGATAATGATGAGGAGAGGCTAAGCAAGATGTTGTCCAAGAACATGTTGGCAATAAAATTCCACCTAGCATCTACTACTTCCATCCAATATATGAATCAACTCCAGGTTTCAAATCAGATAGCCTCTACACTAAGCATACTTTTTACTACAACTCCTAAGGCTCCCAATATTAAATGCATTATTCTTTCATACAATTAATATAATTACTAACATAGCTCAACCTACAAACTTATATGATTTTGCAAGCTACGATCTATCACAATTTGTGTCTATATAGATTTGAATTCATACTCTAAATTTTAAACACATGCACATGTTACAAATGATCATCTCAACACATGAGACAACTTTTATCGAGGCCATAATATCACAAAAAAAAATATTTTCTCTATTCCCAAACCTCCTAGGCATTCATTGGATTGGAAGTGTAAATGCAAGAAATTCTACAAAGGGGTTGAACACCTATAGCTCATCCATACGAATAATAGAAATGATGATAGATTAATAATTATGAACCTCCAACACACGCTTGCAATTTTTTAAACAAAACAACCCACACACAAAGGTTATGATATTTGCAACATATCGACAACATTACCTCCACTCATCCATCATGTATATCACAAGCAAACTCATAGGAGGGAGGCTATTCATTTTTAATGTCACAGTATAATCATAAAAGATTCAAACCTGTCGTGGCCTACAATTCATGCCCAAATGGATCAAGTCCGCCACGATCAAAATAAATTGCAGCTATAAGGCAACCATACCATGTCGAGTAATAACTAAGTGAAACCCTTACTAATAGTGAATTATATTCAAATATCATTAGGATCAAACTAGAAATGCTACCAACATACTCAACTTAGTGCCAAGGTTGATTTAACAAAAAGAAGGTCAAAATATAGGTGTGTTGGGTTGTTCATTAGCCATTACTACAAGAGACAAAATAGATAATTTGACCACAATCTACCTCCAAAAAAATAGCAATGGGGTAAATCAAAATGTTGGATCAAAGAGTGATAATATTCAAACTATAGGCCATGGCCATTCAAGCTAAAATACAAGATAAATTAAGGGAAGAACAAAGGAAAACTTGCATGCAAGAGAAACTATAAGTGGGTCACAACTAATTGGGAAATTTAGTAAGGTTTAAGTGCGTGATCATGAAATCCAAAGCCACTATTACTTAAGAAACAAACACACATAATGAAGGAAAACTAATGATTGCTTTCATGAGCTATGTATTACCTCTTTTCCTTCACTCTTTGAAATCAATGGGTGAGTTATTCCATGTTTTCCTTGCTCTGCATATTGAATCCTTTGACGAAGAACCTATGCCCAAATCAAATTTATTTCACCCATTAGCTATTAGGAATGAGGGCGTAAGATAAATGATCAAACTTGGCTCTCTTTAATCTTTCTAAACTAAAGGATCCTAGCCAAAACATATAATTTGAGCTCTCACTTCACCCATTCTCTTCAAATGCACTCAAACCCATAAAATGGACATGGCTACATGCAGGAGGAATGCATATTCATTTACAAGATCAGGGAAAAAAAACCCTTACCACAAACTGCACAACATAACAAGAAGACTGAAATATGGGTGAGGTCATGTTACAAGGGTTTTTCCTTGTCATTCTCCATTGTTATATGTATAAGGACAACCACGATTTGTTGGTTTGAATCAATACCCCAAACAATTACTCCCAACACCTTGTAAAGTGGATGTTTGCTATCTTATTCCATTTTTGATGCATATAATATTACCCTTGCCAAGTGAATTATCATATGTGAATGGCAAGGCCTTTATCTCTAACACAGCTTTATGTAAATGTCTTGTAATGGTTTCCCATACTCATAGATTTCCTTACATTGAAGAAGATGACGAAGAAGAAAAAGAGCACAAAGAAGATGATGATGAAGAAGAGCATGAAGAAGATGAAGAAGATGGAGAAGATGTGGGAGAACATGAAGAAGTGTAAGATGAAGGGGAGAATGAAATTCATCATCCAGTCATTGGCTCACATCCCATGCCCCATGTTGATCATGATGATTATATTGATAATGACTTAGTCCTAGACGTCCTAGATGTTGTTATGGATGATCCTTTCAATGACATTGAAGGGTTGGATATAATTTTTGTCTTGATGAGTTAGATATTGAATTGGATGAAGTTCAAGATCAATCTAATATAGATATGTAATAAATATTATTCAATAAAGTGAGTTGATTCAAATTGAGTACTCTTATGTTTTTCCCTTCTTGATTCTCATCTTAATGGTGAATTGCTTCTCACACACCATGTGACTTGGATGGAGTTGACATTAGAGATTTTTCTTATGCTATTTCTCCCAATTGGATTAATCCCATACCTTTTGTAGATATATTTACATAATCACAAGTCCAAAATAGATATATCTATTGGATTTCTGAGAGGGGGG
>CBVK0101102314.1:0-12058 GCA_900067695.1 Picea abies | reverse complement strand
ATGAAGTGCATCGGGGTGCCTTTTACCCACATCTGTGAATGGAATAGGCACTCTCCTCCTTCTGGCTCGTCTGGTTCAACATGTTGGAGCTTGGTGGTAGCAACAGTGGCACTGGGTTCCACGTCAATGATCTGTCTTCCCCTTTATGGTTCTGAATCAGAGTCAGAACCTGCATCTAATTCAAAGGCTTTCACTTCGGCCACCAGCATCTTCTTTGAGTGGCAGTCAGTAGTGTTATGCCAAGGGCTTTTATGGAAGTTGCGCCACTTCCCGGTATCTTTCTTTGTCTTTCTAGTGTCCTTCCTTGCTTACAGCTTGGACTAGTTGTCCTGATACTGTCCATCTTTGCTCTGTCCTTTGTTTTGTGGGTTGGGGATGCCTTTTCCTGGATTTTGTTGTGAGGGCCCCCCCGACCCAAATTGTCACGTCTTTTGTTTGAGCTTCTGCTCAATTTTGATTGCATATCGGTAGGCCATGCCCAAGGATGCGATGTCCATAAATTCCATTTCGATCTAGATGTATCTATGTAGAGCACCATGATACTTGAGCATTAGATTTCACTATGAATCTTTGATACCCATCTTGGTGCACAAGGTATGGAAGATATTTGTGAAATCTATCACTGCTTGGTCTCTTTCTTGCCGCAGTGTGGTCCATTTGGTATACAAGTCATCATAGCTTCCAACAGGGTAGTATTGTTCCTTAATAGCATCCCTAAAGGATTCCCAGGTGGTTGTGACTGTAAATAATGAGGGTTCCTCTGTTTCCTTTTGCTCACAGAAATTTTCCCACCAATCTTTGACATGGGGAATGGCATTGAGGAGCGCAAAAGTAATCTTTTCTCTATTTGAAAATTTATGGACAGAAAAATACCCTTCTAGTAGATTCAACCAATTGTCTATAGCATCTATGTCTATCTAACCTTCAAATATAGGAATATCAAAGTTTATTTTTACCTTGAAGGGGGTGGTGTCTCCACTCAAAGAAGATGTGTCACCTGTTGGTAGTCGCCGAAGGATTTGTGAAAAATTATCCATCATCTCGTTCCTCTATTGCGTGAGGGATTCCTCAATCAATAGTTTGAAAGGATATCATGTCCTATCATCTTTATTTTCTCCTTCCATGAGAGGTCACTTGGGTATGTGAGAGATTTTATCCTCAAGAGAAACAAGCTCGAGACCCAACTCTTTATACTCCAACCTCGTTGGGGACATGCATTAAGACGACAAGGAGAAGACCGCTCTAATACCAATGATCTAGATTTTATGAGTAGAATGAAATGACTATAGATTATTACCAGATTCTTAACACAGAATAACAGAGATACAGTAAAACTGGTTTTCTATTCAATAAGGAAATACACTGAAACTGTAAAATGCAGTGGAAAACAAGCTTGCTAGAATGGTGGCAGCTTATATCTAAGAAGAGATGTGATGTGTCAGGCTTCTATATTAAAGATTCTAATGACCTGAAAACACTAAATTGTCAAACCAGGGTAAGTGAACTTAGAGCTACTACACTGTATGTGTGGGTAAGATTCTAATTCCTATCTAAAGACTATTCTTAGAAGAAAAAAAAAACTCACTCTTAGAAACTAAATCCTAATGACTACCATGAAACTTATCATTTCCTATTTAATTCATCAAAAGAGAACAGTTATGTGCTTAAGTGCAGGTACTTCTACTTCTATTCTAATGTGATTTCACAAGACTATCTACCACTATCTTTAATCATCTAATCATCACTATTTCTATCTAATCCATAACAGAAAGATTATTTCCTAAGATCCTTTTAATCTAAACATCAAAAATCAATCTAAATCTATTCACAGGAAAAATAAAGAAATATCCTACTTACCCTACTGGTACTGGAAGATTCCTCTAATTCAATTGCAACCTAACTATCCTAACAAAGCAGAGTAACCTAACTATCCTAACCAAAGAAAAGTAAACTAACTATCCTAACCAAAGCAAAGCAAATTCAAACTCGCATTCTCTTTAATTTACGTTCAGATGGAAAACTGGAAACAAAGCAAATCTAGTTTATGCTTTAAATTCTACAGGAATCAACCATGCTTTCAACACTCATCAACGTAGAAGTTATTAATATGTTATTAATATGTTGGAAATGATATAGTTGAAGAATATTTAAGCAAGAATCTGAACAAGTTAATTCCCAAACTCTAAGCTAGCATGCATGCAAATCCTAAGATACTGAAATAAACTAAATATAATACAGAGAAAAGTAGCGACTTGAACCTTTTGGCAGGCCCAACCAAGAGGTGAAATCACCGAAAGGAAAACTATAACTACTCAAATCATTCTACGCAAACACTGTTCATGCTTCACACTCCATTTACTCAGAAAAATAACTCAAATCAGATGACAACAAAGTAACATAACGCAAAGGAAGATTGTATTAGCAGAAATGTCTATCATAACATAACATAACCAACATTTCTTAGGAGTGATCCTATGGTTATATAGATCCTCCTGAAAAATAGTTTAAAGCAAAAATACATTAATTCACACAGATCCCAGATCCGAAAATAACTCGAAATCAGTTAAAAATAGTGTTCACATCTTCGTGACATGCAGTGTCACGAAGTGTGAGTCATGAAGTATTAACAACTCAGTTCTATAATTTCACCTTGAATCAACATATGAGTGATGACTCAATCTATCAGGTAAATCGCACTGTCTACCACTCTGGCCATATCGCGCGGATCTTTAGCAGCTTCGTTGGTATCTCCACGGGGTGCGAGCTGGTACCTGGTACTGGCAAATCCTGTTTCAAATAGAAATAATACCTAACTCAAGCCACATTAGTTTCAATATTAATTTAAAGTATCAAAATACATAAAAATAACTTGAAACGTAAGAATACCTTGAGTAGCCCCATTTAGTGGTAAAGAGATGTCAATTGTGTCATAACAAGGCCAGAAGGGGTGGTACTGGGTATGGGAATGGAGGTCTTTGTGATATAATATAGGAAAAAACATGGTCAAAACTAGAGACCAACATGATGACTGTGCTCATTCACAAGAAGATGATCACAATGAGGCTCTCAAGTCCTTTTTACAATAAACAAGAGTTTCAAAAACTCTAAACATCCAAAAACCTAACCCTAGGAGATGAAGCACCAAAAGTCATGTGGTCCCTGTTTGGGTAAGTCAGTACATCAACTTCTCGGGATTGTAACTTTTGCATAAGATATTTGTTTTAGGCATATGATATCCCATTGGAAAGATCTATATGAGGACTACAATAGTTGAACAACCCCAAAAAACATCGTTTAGGGCCTCAAAACGGCTCCAGAAGTTCAGGACCCGAAAAACTACTAAAAATAGTAAATTATCAAAATTGTTAGAAAGTTGTTTTGAGGCCCTAAGAAAAGGTGGGTGGGCACTGATATCCACCTGGATCATCCTCGGAAGATAATATGGATGATATGGAAAAAATAATTAAAGAATTAGCAAACAAAATTTTGAAGATGGAACTGGATGAATCTAAAGAAGATAAGTTCACTAGAAAAGATTTTAGGAGGAACCCTAATTCCCAAATACAACAAAGACCAATTAAAAATGAAGATCAAAAGATTTAGACTCCTTTTAAAAATAAAAATTTTATTGGAGGAGATGACATACAAGAGTTTGAGGAGTTAGAGGAAGATATGAATAATCTTGGCGATGACTGCCAACAACCTCATCTCACGAGACAAGATTATGAAAGGTCTTTAAATGCATAATACCAGTCTAATAATGATGATAGCATAAATATCACAGAAGATTTTTCTTATCAATGAATCGTCAATAATATAATGGTTGAGCTCCAACAAAAGTATAATTTGAGGCATGGAAATAGAAATATGACAACTACCCAACCAAAGAAAATCTTGTCAAGAGGGGAAGTGAATGAGGAAGCTCCCAAAGCTACAAAAATACAGACCATTAAAACAAAGGTCACTGACACACAATCTTCCAAGACAAAAACATCAGAAACACCAGCTACTAATACAAGAATAGAAGAAATTCCTACGACTAAAACGTAGACTATCAAAGTAAAAGCAGCTGAATCACAAACTATCAAAAAAAAAAGAGCTAAAACAAAGACTATGGAAGAAAAACCAGTTGAAACAAAAGTGGCACATACCAATAAATCAAAAGGAAGGAAGATAGAGATCCAAACCAGAGAAACCGATAAAACAACAGGAAATTTCAGTCTAGAAAATGAGATTAATAAGATCAAGATTCATGTACCTCTGGTCGAACTGGAAAAAAACCCTACATACAAAAAACAAATTGCCAAATTGATAAATTTTTCAAATATTGAAAGTCGGGTCATTGTTATAAATTTAGAAGATGATAAATTGAATATAGTGTTTGTTCTGCGTTTTGAAGGTACCAAGGATTTTGTCGCTCCTTTCTACATTACACTAACTATGCATGATCATATGCTCCATAATTTCATGTTGGATTTTGTAGCCTCCCATAATGTGATTCCCAAAGCTATTATGGATAGACTTGGTCTCGAAATTAACAAACCATACGGAGATCTTTATTCTTTTGATTCGAGAAAAGTTAAATGTTTCGGTATGATTAAATATTTAGTGGTTAATCTTGCACAAATTCCTATAAAAAGCGTTCTGATGGATGTGGTTGTTGTTGATATCCCTCCGAAGTATGGTATGATATTATCTAGGTCTTGGGGCACTAAGCTTGGAGGATCCCTTCAACTCGACATGACATACGCTACAATCCTGATCTTTGGCTGACAGTTCACCCGCCTGTACAGAGAAATGAGGTTGGCATATACAAAAAGTGATCCTCTTAATCCAAATAATTACCTTGTATATGTCACAGATCAGGATTTAGGAAATTTTATACTATCGATCGATGATGATTTAGAAGAATGTATAGAAGAAAATTATACAGAAAAAGAAAAAATAAAAAAAACAAATGAAAATGTAAATAAGGTTGGAGTTTGGAAAATGTATTTCGATGGTGCTCCGTCATGTGAAGGAGCAAGAGCTAGAGTGTTGTTTTTTGGCACCTAGGGATGAGTTTATTATTCCTTTCTCTTATAGATTACAGTGGGATATCGATTACACCAATATTGTATGTGAATATGAAGCCCTGGTCTTGGGATTAGAGGCTGCTAGGAGGATGAAAATTGAAAACCTGATAGTTTATGCTGATGTTGAATTGATCATAAAGAAGATAAAGCAACAATAACAGGCCAAACATCCAATGTTGATATCCTATAGAAATTGTGCCTGGGACCTGATTGAGAGTTTTTTCTCATCGTTTAATATCCACCACATTCCCATAGTTGAAAATCAAAAGGCAGATTCCTTGGCCAAAGCCGCTGCAATGTTTGTACCTCCTATCATCCTCAAACTAAATTATCATATATAAATGAGGCACAGACCATCAATACCAAACAATATACAACATTGGCAATTATTCGAAGATGATGAGAAAATCAGTCAATTCTTAGAAATGGTGGACGAATTTGTTGAAACCCATATTGATCAGGAAAATCAGAATGATCCTGCTTGGATTATACAGGAAGGTGAAGATCCTCACGATTTTCGAGATAATATTGCTAATAACCGCATGCTTGTACTAAAAAATAATCATATCCCTAAGGGTTTGATTCCTTTGGAGAGATTATTCTATCGTGACGATATTCCCTTAAAGTCTACTTTACAGCCTCAGCCTGAAGAGGTTGAATACTGTGACATAGGCACCAAGGAAACTCCTAAGCTAGTAAAAATATCTAAATACCTTCCTCCTAAAGTAAAAAGAAAATATGTCGAATTTCTCAAATAGTACAAGGACGTTTTTTCCTGGTCCTATGATGAATTAATAACTTATGATACCACTGTAATCTAACACAAAATTCCTCTAAAGCAGGGTGTTAAACCATTCAGGAAGAAGCTTAGATAGATAAATCCCATACTACTTCCTATAATAGAAAAGGAAGTAAAGAAGCTCCTAGATGATAAAATTATTGTTCCACTCAGATACTTCAAGTGGGTAGCCAATGTAGTACCGGTAAGAAAGAAGAACAGTGAAATCAGGATGTGCATAGATTTAAGAAATTTAAACAAATCATCCCTCAAAGATAATTATCCATTACCTAAAATGGATCATGTATTGGAAAAAGTGGTCAGGGCAAATAGAATGTCCATGATTGATGGATTTTCGGGCTATAATCAAATTGCGGTTCATGAGGATGATAAAGAAAAAACCGCGTTCACCACCCCATGGGGTACCGTTATGTATGACAAAATGCCAGTTGTTTTGATGAACGCAGGTGCCACTTTCCAACAAGCTATGGAAATCACCTTTGTCGGAAAATGAGATAAGCTCGTTGTCATTTATCTTGATGATCTAACTATATTTTCTAAATCTGATGCAAAACACCTGGTACACCTCAACCAGACATTTGAGAAATGTCGCAAATTCACTTTGTCTTTAAACCCCAGAAATCTCACTTTGTAATGAAGGAAGCTAAACTCTTGGGCCATATAGTATCTCGGGATGGAATTAAAATCGACCCGAAAAGGGTTGAAGCTATAGATACTATAAATATTCCTAGAAATATAAAAGAGATTTAGTCAATTTTAGGAAAAAATATTTTTTTAAGAAGATTTATCCCAAACTTCGCTAAAATCATGAAATCGATTAAATATATGCTTAAGAAATACAGCGAGGTTAAATGTATGACCCAATCCAAAGCGTCATTTGAACGCATCAAGAAGGTCATAGGTGAAGCACCGGTGCTGGCAAGCCCATATTTTCTGAAAGAATTCTTAATTTTCTTATTTGCATCCGAACACACAATTGTTGTAGTAATCCTTCAGAAGAACGAGGAAGGGTTCAAACAACCAATAGCATTCTTCAGTAAAAGCCTTAGAGACATAGAGTTGAGATACGATATAATGGAAAAGCAGGCCTATGCAATGGTGAAGTCCCTAAAGGCTTTCAGGACCTATGTACTACATTCTAAGATAATTGTATATGTACCCACCAGTTCTGTTAAAGATATATTGGTCCAACCCAATAATGACGGAAGGAGGGGAAGATGGATTGCTAAAATTCAAGAATTTGATCTAGAGGTGAAACAAACAAAGATTGTCAAAGGATAGGGTTTGGCTAAGCTACTAGCCAAATCTAATTTCAGAGTGCTTGGAATAAACAACCTGCAAGAGTGCGAAGTATTTTTGGACATAGACGAATTCGACGATCAAATACCCACAACTCAAATCAAGGAGAAGTTATCTTCTTCATCCTGGTAAAAATATATAGTCTCTTACCTTCTAACTCTGTAGTGCCCAGACAATATGACTCCTCCTAAATCTAGAACGTTAAAATTGCATACTGTAAAATATTGTATCATGGATAGACAATTATATTGGAAGGATCCTCTAGGTTTTTTGCTAAGATGTCTGGTAGAATCTGAAACAGAGAGAGTTATAAATGAATTTCACAA
The DNA here is from genome assembly GCA_900067695.1 of Picea abies. Classification (NCBI taxonomy): domain Eukaryota; kingdom Viridiplantae; phylum Streptophyta; class Pinopsida; order Pinales; family Pinaceae; genus Picea; species Picea abies. Next base: position 4,559 of record CBVK0101102314.1, on the reverse strand, counting down.
AGGAGTGTGTGGAGGACATCATGCATGGAGAGAAACGACCTATAAAATCCTAAGAGAAGGATATTATTGGCCTAAATTAGTCGTTGACCTTCAAAGTTTGTATTGATTTGAAATGCAGGTAAGTTCAAATATTCTCTATGCTTTTCCTAGATCACGAAATATCAACCATTAATGACATTAATAGCTGATTTAGGGAAATGATTTCAAATAAGATCCTTCTTTATCGCCCAAATATTTTTACTAAAGGAATTAAATACATTGTCAGTGAAGATCTATGCAGACTAATACGCTTAAGGAAAAGAAAATTTTCTCATTTTGAATTACATTCTCATTTTCACAAAGTTGGCTCAGTGAAACAATCAGTTTTATGCATTTTCATTCTCTTTAACAGATAGTAGAACTCTAAGAAATGATACCATGGCTCCACAAAAAGTTCCTAAAGAAACTAGTGATATCTCAAGCCAGAATGCGGAGGCTATCTCCGACACCTCGCCCAGAAGCATAGATACAATTAAAACCTGGACGCATGTATTCAACACTCTGCAATACGATCTGGTAAACTACCTGGATGATTCAAGAGACAACGAAAATGAATACTTGTCTACCAAATACAAGGTTATTGCTCAGTCAGAGATGCACAAGGTAGCAACGAGGCTGCAGCTTTTACCCTATCATGATATGATTGGATGGGCACTGGATCATGTAGATATCCCAACTAGAACTATATTCAATTCTTAAAAGATAGTTGTTGGATCATTTCAGCCAGATCAAATACATGAGATGTACAAGATGTCTCCAACACCAAACTTCACTTACAATTCCACTTTCTTAGAGGATTTCAACAAGAAGGAGGATGATCAATTTGGAAAAATCCTTTCTGACTTGATCAAAGACTGGTATTCACGCCCCAAAAATTTCAGATATGATTCTCATGAAACATACTCAATTTCATCGTTAGAACCGCAGTTCATGTGTATAGAAATGATGATGTGTAGGCTCTATGGGAGAGAGAACGCAACACATTTCTTTCTGCCATGGGTACCCATTATACACATAGTAGCGGAAGGATATTCTTTCAACTAGACCAAAATATTGTCGGACAGTCTGGCAAGTGAAATTACAGTATATCAAACATAAAAAAAAAAGGGTAAATCAACTTCATTCTTCATGTCATCTTATATCATGGACGCCATCTGTTGCAAGACACCTTTCCTAATGATGGGTTGTATATAGACTCCAAGTAGCGTAGAACCAATTCACAGTTATCATTCAAAACTATGGGAAGACAAGGTGAAATATTTCTTCTATGAAATTTGTAGCTGGGTAGTGGTGCCAATGCACACTGCTATATTTGGTCACCCACCTCCTAGAATTTCAGATAAAGTTGTGGTTAATCTGGGCAGCATGGCAGACTGGTACATCGAAGAACACTTGTGAAGTTGCGGTTTGAAAAGGTATGAACATGAGGATTCTCCTCAAGATGATATTTTTTGAGCGAGATCTTATCCGGAGGTCCTAGGCTAGGTTCAATCTCTGTCACCCGAAAGAATGAACAAATTCTATGACTTTCAAAGGCATCAAAGAAGTAGCCTTTCTAAAGTGTTACAAGGGGGAGTCCCCACATCTCTAGATACACAACAAACAAAGACATGAGGTTCAGAATCCATAAAATCTAGAAAACAAGAAACCTAGAAAAACTCAGAGAAAACTAATATCTCAACTCATAAAGAATATACCCCGGAGACAGATGTATCGGGTAATCAGGCCAAAAATCAAGCAGAGACACTAACAAAGAAGGGAGAAGATACGTTATTGTCTACACCAGATAAATCAACTATAGACACAACCAGAAAGAAGTCATCCACATAAATCGACAGCCACATTCAGTTAATCATTCCTTTACAGTTCACAAGAGGTAATCCCAGTGCAAAGGTAGTATTTATAGACAATCTAACGCCAATTCCTATAGAAGAGATACCTCCCACTGATTTCTTTTTCAGCAAGAAAAGGAAATTTGTGGTGAAGAGAGAAACACACCAAAGGGTGGGTACAACGGTCAATATATACAGAGTACTAACTGATTGAGAGGCCTTAGAAGAGGTGGAATTCAATGAAGAAGTAGCAAGTTCATTGGGGGCTTATGCAACAGCCAACCAGTTTTTGGTTAGAACTTTAAAAGAATGGCTGAAGAAAAAAGACCTGCTAATAAACCAACTACAAAACAAAATAAATATTGTATAAGAGGATGTTAGAAGTGAGGTCAACAAGGGCTTCGAGCAGATGAGAGCTAGCGACAGACAAGAAATCCAACAAATGAAATCCAAACTTGAGGAGATACACAAGAATGCCCAAGTGAGCCAAGGATGGGTCATCCAGCAAGAGGAGTTGGTACGACAACTACAAGAAAAATTAATATCTACTGAAAGCATGGTTGTAGATATAAAAGTGTTCCAAGCTCAGGCACTAGAAGTGCAAAATAAACTGGAGGAAGCACAACAAAGCCTACTCTCTAAGGTAGAAATCGTTCAAAATCATTCTCAGTTGATGGATCAAGCATTAAGTAATATTGTTTTAAGAGAGAGAGAGGCTATCCTTACACAGAATACCTTCCAAGAAGAATTCATATCATTAGCAAAGGAAGGAATAGCTATGGCTTCCAGATTGTCCATGTCAGAGAAAACCAAAGGTGATATTATAGTAAAGGCTTGGGAGTCAAACATAGCTGAAGGTAGGAAAATGGCTAAAGAAGTGAAAGAATATTGTGAAACATCTTTTGGTTTAATCGACAAGGAATTATTAGGCCTTGGTAAAGAAGATAGCTCTGGGATACTAGGTCAGATTGATATAGCCAAACATCAGCTCAACATTAAGATAAATATGGAAGAAGCCCAAGCTAAAATATCGCAGATAAAACGGGTTGATATTGCTCAAATAGATAAGTGGCTAGTGAAGCCTAATCTACAACTGTAGTCTCTTATTTTAGAAGATAGACGAATAGAAGAGAGGTTGCCTTAGCTAGAAAAGAAATTATACATTTTTTAGGCTAATAACTTAACATAATCTTCAAGGTTGGTAGCTCAATTTGTGGGCAAATGCATCAAATGTATTGAGCATGGAAAGGGTAACACTTCTGGAAACAAATGAATACAACATGTGTACATTATCTATTTCGAAGCTAGAATACAGAAAAGGAAAATGCCACTATCAACATGACGAGAAGTTCAAGAAGATTGCAAATGAATCATTTCAGCTTTTATATTTTGTATTTTTTAATTATTCTAAAAGATAAAGGAATTTCAACCATTTGAAGTTGAGAACTTTTGTATAAATGCATATTCAAAATAATTAACGTGGGTTTCTTCTTGTCAGTTGTAATGGAGAAAACTCTCCACATTGAGGATTAATACAAGTGTAGACCAAAGATTCCATATTTCATCCAATTTGAGTTATGTGTTCTTCTATCTTTTCACATTCCAACATCTTTTATATACTTCCTTGATGAATGCCTAATCACAATTTAGTACAACATCTATTGTGGTTATATTTCTTTCAATTATCTTATAACAAATAGATTTTCCTCTGTATTTGCTATTGGCAAATACAAGACCTGTGAGTTAATTAGATTACTATATTTATGCCTCATTTAAGGCTACATTTATTTATTTTCTTCTTCTATAACAAAGTAAGATTATTTTGTATCTGATGCATTGCTTTGTCTAACAACTTTATGTTTTTCTCTCATTACATCCAATATTTTCAAATTGAACTCAAACACGGAAAATGGCCTCTGAGTTGTTATACTATTAATTCATTTTAAGGAATTTTTCTCACATAACTCAGATAGAAAAAGCAAACTTTTAAACTTTTCTTATTTCCTAATGCCTGACATTATGCTTTGAGCCTTAAGTGAAAACTCGGGAACAATAGGTATAGAAATCACTAGAATATTCATTACATATTCCCCCATATTAAGATTGATCTTATTTCATTTTCCTGAGAAATTGATAGTTCCTCCATCTGCAATCATTACTTGAAACTCTGGTGCTGGATATAAAAATAAATTTAGAGCTTTGTCTAGTTTATAGTGAATGAAATTATGAGTACTACCAGAATCAATTAGGACTAATACCTTTTTCTTTTTGATATATCCTTCTATATTGAGGGTTTGAAGAGTGATAATTCCAGCCAATGCATGACATGATATCGTGGGAGTCAACTCTTCAGAATAATTATCTTCTACGTTTTCATATTGAGATGGTTCTTGTTCTTATTCGTGTTCTTATTCTTCTTCCTCTTCACAATCTATGTAGAATAATTTCTTCTCGCCACATTTATGTCCCTTACTATAATTTTTTTCACAATTAAAATAGAAACCTTTTTCTTTTCTTTCCTCCAATTTTTGGGGTGTCAACCTTGTAGGTTGAGGTGTTTTAGAAGAAGGAACAATATTCTCTCGATAGATGTTAGGATTGGTCCTTCTAGTAGCCATAGCCATATTTTTACTTTCAACATTTCTTGGCACCCTGAATACATTCTCCAATGATTTGGGTTCCCAAAGG
>CBVK0101102313.1:0-10048 GCA_900067695.1 Picea abies | reverse complement strand
ACGAAAAATTAAGGCCCGAGCATGTTCTGGCCCCGCAATGGAGCACGACTATCGATCTCACGATATTGATGGTGCTTTTAAATGGACAGTTCAGATCTATCCTCTTGAATCCATGGACCAGATCTCTCCTTCCTCCATCAACGGTTGAGGTTTCCTTCGTGATTCGGGCTCTGGGAGTTTCAAGTCTCAAACCCTGTTGATGATGACTATATATATTTCGAAATGGAATATCTACTGACATCTGTCCTCTTCAATTGACGTCTCTACCTTCTTTCCTTTGTCCATGCGTGATCCTTAGTATCAATGGTTAGATGATATGTGTACTTGCTGACATGGTTTCCCATATGCCCTTTGCTGACGTGGTCTACCACATGTCCTTGAGGATGAGATTTGTTGATGTAATCTGCTAATGTAGATCTCCCTGATCTAACGGTCATTGTTTGATCTCCAGATCCGACGGTTGACGAAACTTCACATCACGGGAATTTCAAATCTCAAACTTTCCTGAGTGTAACCTCCTTGCATCTTTATATCCATAGTAAATGTTGTTCGTTCGATCAGGATCTTGGATCGACAACTCGATCTTTCTGCAATGCAGCTTTGCTAGCTTATCCTATCCTTCCACTTGAAATTCATCTGATGACTAATGGAACTTCTCATTCTGGGAATTTCAAACCTGAAACCTTCATTTCTTCCATACAACAATCTCCCGGAGTTGATGATCTGCAGACACCTATCTCCTTGATTCTACAATCAAGATCTCCTCTGCGAATCCAGCCTTCGGGACCTTCAATTTTCAAACTTCACTTGCTCCCTAAGCATTTCACCTGGAGTCCATGATCCAATGACATGTTTCCCTCTCAAATCAATGGTCCTTGTTCACTTCGGGACTTCGTCACTTCAGCCTTCGGGTCTTTGTCGTGCCAAATCAATGGTCTACACTCTCCCTTTGATCGATGATTGTGATCAAATCATGACTTTGCATGTCGGGTGTTTGAACATGAGCCAACCCCGACTCTTCCAACTCCCGATATCTGAAATACTCTAGATCAACGGCCCACAACCCTCTGTGATCCAACGGTCTAGATATTATCAGGAATTCACGTTTCACGAGTTCCTACAACTCTTACCTTTGACTTTTCTAGTTCGCGAGTTAGCGAAATGTTGATCTCTCGCCACGTGTCCTTTGGATCCAATGGTTCAGATCTTATCGCGATTTCTCATTTCGCAGAGTTGGAGGATGGCTCTCATCCTTATCCTCTTCGTAGTTATACTGGATCCAACGAATGTTGGTCCTCGGCGCTCAGATCTAACAGATCATATCTGTACTTCTCCTCTGCACTTCCTCTGGTCACTGGACTCTGATCTAATAGACATTGTGTATTCGGGATTGGTGATCCAACGACCACTATCGCTCCTCCTCCTGAGATTTGGATTTCTCAAATATCTAAGTGTCAAAGGCCACGACCTATGATCCTTCTGCACATGTTGATGTATGGGATCTCATCTGTGCATCTCATAATGTTATCTCTCCTGAGCTTTGATCTTTGCATATTGTTTGCTTCTTCACTGAGCTTTGATCTCTATTCCTATTTTTCCATCGATGCACACTCTAATCTTGCCATCAATGACAAGGACACTCATCCTATAAACATGCCAACAGTACATGTGTAAAACAAGAGTCCTCATAGGATATTGGGGGATAAGACTCTGGTGGAGGCATTCTCAGGGGTGAATATAGATATAGGACATTTGAGGATCTTTGGTTGTCCAATATACATCCATGTGCATGTGGAGAAGAGGAGGAAGTTGGATCCTTTAGGGTGGAAGGGTATATTTGTGGGGTACAATGAGACCTCAAACGATTACAAGATATTCATACTATCAAAGAGGAAGATAGTTCTAAGAAGTGATGTTAAGTTCAAGGAGAACTTGGCATCTAGGAGATCTCGGGAGTCATTAAAAATGAAATAGGACGAGGAGAAACATTCTTCGAAGGATGAGCAACAATCACAAGCTTAGACTTCAAGTGGGGAGGAGGAGTTATCTCCTTCCAGTCTTGTCAGGAGACCTGAGTGTCTATTAAAAACATTGAGGGATGTTGGTGAGACTCCTAGGAGTGCATTCAAATAATGCAGGCCTACAAGAAAAATTTTGAACTATATGGCGCTTAAGAGTAGCATCATTGATGCCGAGACTTATATTTTTGAGGAAGTAGTGGATCAATGGGTTTGGTGGGTTTCCATGGTAGAGGATTTTTCCTCTATTATGAGGAATGATGTTTGGGACATACTACCAATATTGGAGGGGAAGTCGGTTTTTAGCTCCATGTGGCTCTAAAAGATAAAGCATGTTTCATATGGTAGCATAAAGAAGTTCAAGGAGAGGTTTGTGGCAAGAGGGTTATCCTAAAAAGAGAGAGTGGACTACGAGGATACATTTTCTCTAGTCGCCACGTATGCTTCTATTCAAGCTACTATTTCTATTTCTTTAGTTATGAAGTGAAGGATACATCAAATGGATGTAAAAACAACTTTCCTCAATGGGATCATTGACAAGGAGGTATACATAGAGAAACCTCATAGCATTGATGTACATGGGAGGGAGTCTCAAGTGTGTAGGCTTAAGAAAGACTTGTATGTACTCAAACAAACACCTAGGGCATGGTACTCCAAGATTGATAAATACTTGCAGAGCATGAGATTTACCAATATTGAGGTAGATCCTTACTTGTACTTCATACTTGTTGGGGAAAATACACTCATATTGGTTCTATACGTAGATGATTTGTTTCTCATAGGTACATATGAGCTTATCGTAGGGTGCAAAGAAGATTTAGCTACTAAGTTCAATATGAATGACATTGGATTGATGCATTATTTATTAGGATTAGAGGTATGACGGGTATCGAGATAGATCTTCCTTGGACAAGGGAAGTATGCGATTGAGACCTTGAGGAGATTCAAGATGGAGAACTGTAGATTGATGTCTACATATATGGTTACCAATCTGAAGAAGGTTATCACTTCAGATTTAGAGTTGGTGCATCCCATGATATATTGGCAACTAATAGGTTCCTTGATATATTTGGTCAATACTAGGATAGATATATGTTTTTTTGTGAACACCTTGAGTTAGTTCATTGTGGAGCCGAGGCAGGTGCATTGGATAACAACGAAGCATGTGTTCAAGTACTTGAGAGGCACAATGGAGTATGGATTGAGGTATCTTGGAGGATATGGAGTCGAATTGTAGGGAATGTCATAGAAATTTTTAGGGGCTATATATTACCCATGGGCTATTTTTCCATGTTTTTTCCCACAAAAAGATTCACCAATTTCCATTTTTTTTAAATGATTCACCCAAATTTTATAGAATATTTTTTTAATCTAAGAAATAGCCAAAATTTTATAGAAACTATATAAAATCCTTAGAAATTTGAATTAGCCAAAATTTTATAGAAACTATATAAAATCCTTAGAAATTTGAATATTTTTACAAAAATATCGCCAAACATTTTATAGTTTTCATATTAAGAACTAGTAAGATTCACGAAGGTTTCTACAGTTTGAGATAAATTTCCATCATTAAAATTATCTCTAGCAAGGATATACAGACTTAGATTGGGAAGGGAGTGCATTATACAGAAAGGGAACCTCGGGGTGTTGCTTCAACTTGGGATCAATAGTGATTACTCGGTTCAACGAGAAAAAAAAAATTGTAGCACTCAGTTCAACAGAGTTAAAGTATATGGAAGAAATCATGGCTAGTTGTGAAGCCATTTGGATTCAAAAACTTCTTACAGGTTTATTCAATCAGGAGTTGGAGCCTAAGGTGATATACTGTGATAATTAGAGTTGTATCAAACTCTCGGAGAATTCAATATTGCATGACAGGTCCAAGCATATAGAGATCAGATACCACTTCATTCTAGATATGATCTAGAAGGGAGAAATGAAGATTTAGTATATTTCCACATATGAGTAGGTTGCAGATATTCTAACCAAACTCTTTGTTAAAGGGGAGTTTGTGTTCTTCAAAGAAAAACTTGGAGTGATGTAGAATGCCTTCATCGCTAAGAGGGAGTGTTGATGTTTGTAGCATCAGACATGTATTTCCGCATAGGTCTAAGTGTCTAGACATGTGGAAGTCATCCAAATCCTTCTACCTAGAGACTTTACTTTAATTAAAGGAATTATTAAAGTAAAGTTCTTTTATTAGAGAGTTGAGTTTTATTTAAAGAAATTATTTAATTAAAATTAGTGAATTAAATAATAGCCATTGATCATAAGTGAGGTGAGAAGTAATCTCAACCGTCAATCACTTTGGAGAATAGGGTTAGGTCATAACTCAATCTTATAAAAGCAAGGAAAGGGTGACATAGATGACACATTATACATTGATACAGAGAAGAGAAGGAAATTTGGTCATAGGATCAGGTCACGAAGGAATGTGATTCAAGGAGATCATGGATAGGTGGAGAAAGAATTCCATTTAGAGATCAGGTTAGGGAGAAGATAAAATAGGGGCATTCACAAGTGGGTTTTAGCTGATTGGAGCCATAATAGTAGGGTCACATTTTATGGAGTTCTATACAGTATTTGAGTGTGTGTACGCGGGTCTCAGTGGAGACAGGAATGTATACGCGGGTTTGCTTAAGGAAAGTCATGTACATATTGAGAAGCATGAAAGTACAAGGTTGCACAACAACGCAAGAGATTTCTAGGGTTTGTGGGTACTTTCTAAGGTTCTATGTATTTCTCTATGGGACATTATCCCAGGTACAAGATCCCTTGTAATCTTTGAAGTTATTTGAATGATAAGCTTATTTGATGGAGAAAATATATTTGTGTATTGTGGTTGAGAGTTTTGGTTTCCAATATTGCTTCCACTATCTTTGTTTGAGTTGAATATTCCAACAGTGTATGTTGTTTTGTGAGTTGCTAAGTTGATTTACAACAAGGAAATCACTAGATAACAAGATGCATAGGTGCAAAGTAAGGATTTCAAAAAGGGCTACCACCAAGCCCACGGATTCACAAGTTCCATACTTAGTTTATTTCTTACCTCTCCAAAATCTTAACACTTAGTTGTTTCTTTTGTTGTGGAATATACCAAGAGAGTTGATAACGAGATACCTAGATGTTAGAGTAAGGATTTCAATAGAGGGATAACACCAAGCCCACAGATTCACAAGTTCCATACTTAGTTTATTTCTTACCTCTCCAAAATATTAACACTTAGTCGTTTCTTTTGTTGTGGAATATACCAAGAGCGTTGATAACGAGATACCTAGGTGTGAGAGTAAGGATTTCAATAGAGGTCTACCACCAAGCCCACAAATTCTCAAGTTCTATACTCAGTTTATTTCTTACCTCTCCAAAATATTAACACTTAGTCATTTCTTTTGTTGTGGAAGACTAAGCCATCTCTCACCCTGCAAATATCTATGTCTTGCAACCCACAAACCCACAACACCAAAAAGACCCTTCCCATTTATGTGTCACTCATAATGTACCTTTTCTTTTTGACACTTAACTGATTTATGGATTGCGGATGCAGGGTCTTCCCCTAATTTCTATTTACCTTTCCCTATCCCCACAACCCCGCATCTCGCATTTCTTCATACTCCAAAATGATTTCCATATTTTTGTAGACCGCAAAATCAACTTTTTTGGTACTTAGTATATTTCTTGATTGTGGATGCAGGAGTCCCCTCATATCCCCCCTTCTGTTCTCCACACCTTGCATCCCACATTTCTGAAATCACCACACTGCACTTTCCATCCCTCACTTTAAACCTCTATACTTAACCATTCTTCATACACCTCAATATGATTTCTCACCACACTGCACTTTCCATCCCTCACTTTAAACCTCTATACTTAACCATTTTTCATACACCTCAATATGATTTCACCATTCCCGATGACATTTATTTCCCATCGCCACATCATCTGCCACTCGTATGAATCGAATATTGTTATTAAGTGGAATTTTTTTCATAAAAGTTTATCCATAAATATTAAATCAAACCATGCAATTGGAAACTTCAAATTAGTATCTACAACATTTTATAATGAAGGAAATACGTGGTAAAATTAAATAAGAAATTAAAATCCCCATTGTAAAAATATTGTATTGACAAAATCTCCACCTATTTACGAAAAAAATACGTCTTTGTAAGATATGTCAAGTAAAAGGAAAGAATTATATTGTGGTGATATTGTCAACACCTTGGAACAAGAAGGTCACCGGTTTCAGTGGCCACAGGCCTACAATTGGTAGTCATCTCTACCATCTGAAAAAAAAAAAGTTGAACAAGGTTTGGATCTTGGGTAGTGCATTCGTTGGATGGATGTTGAAAGTAATTGATTTCAAAGAGTTGTTCTTCTGGTGTGCTGACAAATTTGACACCAAAAGAAGAGTTGTTCAGATACAAGGGAAATCATCGATCTCTTTAGCACCTTCAGTGTTCAAGAGAATGTTGAGACTTCATGACCCTACTCTGACATTAAAAAATGTCGAAGTTGTTGATTTTCTTAAAGCTCACAACAAAGGAATTGAGTTCCTTGAAATCTTTCTTACAATCCTGAATAACAGTGTTAGTGCTACACAAGTTGAGGTATGTGTTGTGCTTGTTTTTCCACTTGGGTGAGAAAAAAAAATGCACTTAATTGTCTTGTTAGACCAGCAAGACAATACAGAAAAGGGTTAGTTGATTAGTAGATCAACCATGAAGAAAATGAGAAAATCAAATAACAAGAAAATAAAACTAAACTAAACATGCATAGAACTCAAATGAAAACATGAAAATGGAACAAGTAATAGCTACCAATGGAAAGTGCTTTTTAAATTGATAACACCTAGTAGAAAAATGGGATTTATGAGTCCCCTTTTCCTCCGGACCCTTGAGGTCCCAAAAATAGAGTGTTTCCTCTTCTAACAATGGAGTAACAATGGTGAAGAATTTTTTTCTAAAATTCTCAAGAGGTGAGAAGTATAGCCTTTGTTGTGGTCACTAGAATAGCTCTAAGAGAAATGAGTATTCTCTAAGAACAATCCAAGAACATAAAAATACATCGAACTCTTCTTTTTTTTGCATGAATTGAGCTTCTATTTATAGGCTTCATGCAAGCCACTACATAACTAGTCCAGAGTGTGAAAGGGGGTCCTCTTGGAGGTACCACCCATCCCTTCCATAGCTCCAAGGCTAGATTTTGGACCGATTTGGGTGTATTATCATGGTACACCCATAGCTGGAAGTGGGTGAGACCTGACCAAATGCATAAATGCATCGTTTCTACATTAGCGTGGGTTCCTGAGAGAAAATTCGTGCAGCCTGTGCAAATTGCACAAACTCAGTTGTGTTGGATTGCGCAGATGTGCATAGGCAAACTTTGAGGGAACGACGTAGAAATTCAAGGGACTTTTGTATAGTTTTCTAACTTGTTGAATGAATATCGTTATTGTTGAAGGCATGTTGATTATTGTGTTGCATTGATACTTTCTTCAACCATTGTCGATATTGTTGAGGATGATTTTTCAGTGATAACAAATGCCCCATGATGTTTGAGGTTAGGAGCATACATATAGCCGAAATACATCATTGTTTCTTTTTTATGTGATGTCATTGTGTAGAAGAGGAGAATAAAATATAGAGGGGACTATAAGGACAATCCATCGTAGGGAGAGGGGAAAATTATTCAAACTTAGTGTTCTCCAAAAAGGATAAAAATATTTGTAAAAACAAGATGGGCATGCCCCATGCTCATATCACAAAACAAAAATTGTATAACTATAATAGAAAATAGTTAATGAAGTGGATATTTGCATCGCCCTCGAGGGCGTCAATAATGGAAAAGGAAGGTTCTGATGAGTGAATTGGATTTGAATTGAGGAATGGACAACTATGTAATGTTTCAATGACTCGGAGGCATTGATGGTGTATCAAATTCAAAGGTATTTGACTGGAACTAAAAAACTGCAGCAATCACATAGTAAGACCCACTGTAACACAAAATTGTGTTGAGTTTGAATGTTATGGGGCTCAACGGAATCATAAAATAATGAGGACTCTTTTTTTCCATCTGAGACTTGTAATTGATGAGGTAATGAGAGTCAATATATTTCCACCTTCCTGGAAACTTGTGTTGATGTTGATGGGTAGGGAGGCGCAACTACAAGAAGCAAAGGGATTCTTGACATCAATTGATCAAAATGGTGTCAGGAACTGTACTAGGGAGAATGTGGATGAAATAGTAACATGGACGAAGTTTAGAATATATGGGATTTGTTCTTGCACAATTTGTACTTGTCCAATCCCAAGACAAGTGAATCAAGTCAAAGTAACTACAGGATAACCCACCACTGTCACCTTAGTAGTAAATCCACGCCTTTTAGAGATGGATGAGGTCCAGCCTAGGGGAGGCATCCCCAGTAGCCTCAAGGGATCATATATAAAGGATTAGGTCAAGCTTAGAGAACCCTCTCACTAGTTACCTAAGTCAAAGGGTCTATGTCTATGAAATTGAGGCAAAAGAAGAGTTTTATGTACCTTCCTGGAAAAGGAACAATATAGCATATATATATAACAATTTCCAAGTACCAATATGATAAAATACCTCAATGGACAATCGAAAAAATAGATATATGATGGCTGAAGAAAAATTGTAGCAACATGGCGGTTTATAACAAACAATACTATTTTGTAACAGCCACAAGAAATTCAACTCATAATTGCAAGAGAATACAGTGAAAACTTAGCATTTATCAAGTAGATCATTTAGCACTTATCCCAAGAAATTTTTGGGTATGTTAGCTAGTAGTTAGAGTGAATTATGCATAAAAATGAAGAAAATTAGATGGTCGTAGCAATGTTTTTCACTAGAAGCAATCAAGTTAGTAGATTAGGCTATACTAGGGTTAGAAAAAGTTAATAAAATCTTTAGAGAATGGAGTATGAAAGTTTTTTTTATCAAATTCCTTCAAAAGAGAGCAATGATACTAGTGTCTTTTGGGCTATGGAGTCTTTTACAATAGAACTATAAGTAATTGGAGAAATGACGATAATAATGTCTAAGGACAATGAGATGAAGTTGAGGAAATAGCACCTTAGGGCCTCAAACTTCAAGCCTGTTATCCCCACTTTTTAGGGATAGCTAGGAGATCATGTCTCAAGGCTCACAGGTCCTAGACATGGAGTACCGAGAGCAGGATTGACCTGAGCATGGCCCTGGAGGGCTCACCTTTTCTTTATTCATCATCTTTTGTCTTGTTAGCAACAACAACATCCATCACCATTGGCTTGATCCTGTATCAGAAGAGGTTCTTGCTCGTAGGATTTGTACTTGTGCAAATCCCGCCATAATATCCCCACACTACTACATATGGTGTTGAAGTCCGATGGGGAGTTCTAACAGTACAGATAAAATCAATCATACCATTGGACATTACTAAGTAACTATTGAAATTTCCTTCTTTTTCTTTCTTGGTGCCTCGACGTTCATTGGCCTTTTGACGGAGTCTAATCATTGTCAGTATTCTGAATCATATTCGATGATTACCACAAAGGACACATGGCACCCCATCGTCAAACATAGATCACGTAGGTATGATTATAAAACCATGAGATATAACAACTCACTCGAGGACCTGTAAATACATGCAAAACTAATTATGATCGAATTATGTAACCATGATATGGATCAAGCTTGTTCCCACAGGGATCATATAAATATATAGGAATTCTCAAAATGTTCTACATTTTGGCATTTTTTGTTGGATTTAGGTGATATAAAGGTTGTAAGTAGAGTAATAGGAAAGGGGAGGCTTGTGAGATTAGAGACAGTAGGAGGAATCTTCAGAGAGAACACAGGTGTGCGATCTTTATTTCACTTTGTTGACCTGTTTTGTATGGGATATTGTATTTGTATGATGCCTATCATGTAAAAATCCTACTGTTATGACAATTTTATGGAAGATGAATACCTTTTTTACTCACACTTTTCTTATATGTGATGCTCTTTGTGATCTTTAGTGTTTTTCT
>CBVK0101102307.1:0-21272 GCA_900067695.1 Picea abies | reverse complement strand
CAATTATTTTTTTACAAGCCATATTCATACTTGATGCATATAGGTTTCATATTCATTACAACAAATATAAATATATGCAATTACCATTGTTATATAAAAGTTTCAAGTACGGGAAAATACTTATGTTTTACTCAAACATATTGCAAGCAAAATGAGAATGGTGGTGTATATGTGTATAACTCAATCTCAAGTAACTTTTAAAGTATTACAAACATTGATATATGACTATACACACTCATACATGCCAATAAATATACACACTCATACATGTCATTAACTACATAAAATAAAATACATTGTTAATAAACTGTTGAAATAATGATTTATATTACATCTTTAAATCTAATTACATGAAGTACATGGTATATAAACCAATGTTATTCCATATCTACCCTAGGCTTCTTGTGAGGTTTCTTCAAGCCCTGATCTTGAGATGAATAAAAATATGTGGAGCCTCTCTTTGATGTTGCAAAGGCTTTTGATTGTTCTATAGCTGTAGTAGGCACATGTTGTAATCATTTCTCTAGATCTTTAATTTTCCTTGCATAATTTTGCAATTTCTATTACAATCTTGTTTTTTCTTCCGCATGTTTTTTCAACAAATCTGCATTCTTCTTAAGCTTCTCGTCATTGGGCTTCTGATTCTTTTCAATTTGTTCCTTTTTTGTTTTCAGTTTGGATCGAACGTCAAGAAATTGACCCCTCAGTTTTTGTACATCATTCTCAAACTATTGTTCCCTCAAATATTGTTTCTCTGATGCAACAAACAAAATTGGCACTACGTCAATTACTATTGTACTATGTAATTTATGTTGCAAATCAAAAATGTGGGATTTCAACTTTTCTATCTCCACATCACATCCCAAATGATGTTCCTTTCAGTTCTACAAGAGTTTATCATTGATCTCTTTAATATTTTCATCTCTCTCATCTATTGTCATCTTCAATGATTCCACCATTGGTGATGGGGCATGGAGATAAGCTAGAACACTACTTAATGCTTTAGCTTCCCAATACATCTTATTTTTTCTTTCTATGGAACTTTCCAAGTCATTTGAAGGCATTTGTTTTTCTAGACTTCCCTAGATTATATCTTTACCCTTACCCATACCCTGCATTTTACCTTTATCCTGATCTTTGTCACCTTCTTTACTCTGACTTTCTATTTGTTTTTCAATTTATGTACTATTTTCTTTTGTTGCACTACCATTACGTTTACCTTTTCCCTTATCCATACCCTTACGTTTACCTTTTCCCTTATCCATACCCTTACTTTTACCTACATCCTTACCATTTTTACCTTCTTTAGTAAGAATTTTTATTTCCTTTTTAAGTTCTCTAATATTCCCATTTGTGCTCGCAATTGCAATCTTTTTTTTATTCAACTTATTACCTTGGTTACAATTTTCGTTCTTCAAACTGTTCACTTTGTTCTTACATTCTTCAATATCTGAATTATGCTTCTGACATAGCTCTATCACTTTATTTTCAAATTCAGTTTTAAAATTTTCAATAAGTTCCTCTTTCTCCTTCAAACTCTTTTTTAATTCATCCACTTCTAGATTACTGGCAGTATTCAATGGAGGTATTTTCAAAAGTTGTGGTTTTCGTTTCAATTCTTCTTGAAGATTGGAAATAGTTCTTGTATATGTAGCCAATAACATTTCGAATTTCATGCTGGCATCATCAATTTCCCTCTTACATTCCTCTGTAATGATGAATACCTCACTTTTTAATCCAGCTATAACATGATCTTTGCCCTGTATTTTGTTGCTTGATTCTTGTATTTTCCTTGCAATTGCATTTTCCAGATTTCTGATTTTCTTCAAGCATTCCATATTATTGACGTGTTGTAATTCACACTTTTCCTTCTAGCTGTATATAGAGGATGAATCCTCCATTGTAACAAGTATGTAATGCATAATTCTATTCAATGCCCAGAAAACAAATTTGTTATAAAAAATATATGTTGGATTGTTCACATTTAAACTTGGATAGGTAGAATCAACGCCCATAACAAGGACACTATACTCCATTAATTCCATTTTAGGAGGAATTATATCTATTATAGTTTCTAAAGTAACACAAAAAACATCATTTTCTATTTCCATATAATGATCCATACCTCCCTACTGCTCGGCTTCATTCATAGATTCATGCATGTCTCTTAAATTTTTGACATCATTAACTTATTCTTGGGAAACTGTATCATAATGGATTTCCACACCATCAATTGCAGTCTATTTAGGTACTTCCTCAATGGGTTTCTCTTCTTTTGATCTCTTAATGTAGGTTTTAAGAGGGATTTCTTGGTCATCGGGTCGATATAAATCAATAATTTTCTACAATGTACCCAAGAAACTAAACTTAATCTCTTTTTTTTTAACTTTCTTCAAGGGAATCATGTAATTTTTTAGCCAATAGATGAAGGAAATATACGGCCTTGTCTTCAACCCAATAAATGACTAGCTTCATGCAGTCACTGGAAATAACAGTCTTATGATGATTCATAATTGTCCTAAGGACAATTTGAATCAAATACTTGTATAGTCCCTGGCAAACATCTAGCATTCTTAAAATGTTCCTGGGAACGTATACCATTTTCCCACATATTTTACTGGCCATATCCATCTTTTCTACCTTGGGTTTTTTTTTGGAGTTAAATGTTGCTCCCCCTTTGCATGGAATTTATGTTTCTCTTTCAAGCAAATCAATGTCTAGGTAAATGCTCTCACCAAATAGTTTCAGTTTCATATCTATGTCATCATAATTAGCTATGGCCATCTCTATCTCATCATTTTCGAAATGAAAGGGTCCAAATATAAAGTCAAAAACCTCTGCTCTTCTAAGGATATTTATGAAGAGAGTAGAATTGTCCTCAGACAAACAAATTTTATTAAAATAAGGAAAAAAATTACATAATAAATGCGAGAGCTTACAATCTCCAACATTACTCTCGCATGAGAAAATGAGAGCTTTAACAAGCTCATCAAAACTAATTCAAAGATAAATTTTGGTATGGAAATATTATCACATAATCATGTGAGTATGACAAGTGTCCATTTACATTAAATAAAGATTCTAACAATTTGTTGTTTTTTTGCTTCTAAGAAGCGACTCTTTTCTAGATTCATTATCTAATCTAACTAAATACATTCTAGAAAATCCTAAATATAGTAAAATAATATTATACTAAGTTCTTTAAGATCATAATATCTAACATCCCCCCCCTTTGATCCAAAAGTACATTGGAACAAATACCAAGTTCTTCTCTAAACTTAGTAAATTTGATCCTGCCAAGTGGTTTCGTGAAAATATCTGAGATCCGATCTTCTAAAGGACAATATACTGGTTTGATGATGCCCTTTGCAATGAGTGTCCTGGTGTAATGATACTTTGTGTCGACATGTTTTTTTTTGTTATGGAAATGTGGAATTTTAGCAAGTTTAATGGCTGACTGACTATCAATTAAGCATGAAGTAGCTTCTGTTTGAGAAATTCCAAAATACTGTAAAACTTTACGTAACCAAACTATCTCACATGTTGCTTCCCATGCTGATATATATTCTGCTTCTGTAGAAGAATTTCTATAGTAGTAAGCTTCTTACAACTCTAATAAATTGTCGTTGATCCCATATTCATCAAGTAACATGATGTTGATTCCCTGTCATCAAAACTTCCAACAAAATATGCATCTGAATATCTAACAAGTACAAATTTTTTATTCTTCTTGTATAGAAGACCATAATCTCTTGTACCTTGAATATATCTTAGAAACCGTCTTGTTGCATTACAGTGGATTTCCCTGGGTTCTTGCATAAATATGGAGAGAATATTGATTGCATATGATCAGTATGGATGAATGGTTGTCAAATAAATCCAACTACCAATCAACTACCCGTAACTTGTGTTGTTTATCGATCTTGCCCCCCTTTCAATTTTGAAAGTTTTAAATTTTGCTTCATCGGGGTGAGAACGGATTTGTAATCGGCCATACCAATTTTTTTCAATAGCTCAAATGCATACTTGTATTGACTAATGAAAATGTTGTTTGAATGTTGGAGTACTTCAACTCCAATATAATAGTGAAGTAATCCCAAGTCTTTCATTTTGAATCCAATATGAAATTCCTTATTTACCTGTACAATATGATCATCATTGTTTCCAGTAATGATCAAGTCATCAACATTCATGACTAAAACTACTAGATGTTTCCCTTGTAGGCGCACATATAAGATATCATCATATTCACTTTGTTGAAATAAAACTTTGTGAAGATAAGAATCCATTTTGGCATACCACGCTCTAGGAGCTTGTTTCAAGCCATACAATGCCTTGCTTAACTTACAAATTTTGTGTTCCTATCCTTCGAGCTCAAAACTGGGAGGTTGAGTCATATATACTTCTTCCTGCAAATCTCCATGGAGGAAGGTGCTTTTTACAACCATCTGATGTAATTTCCATCCTTTTTGAGTTGATAATGCAAGTACCATTCAGATTGTGTTCCACTTTGTTGTTGGCACAAAAGTTTCTTCCTAATTAATCCCTTCCTGTTGTGCAAAACCCTTGGATACAAGTATTTCCTTATACTTGTCTATTGTTCTATGTGGCTTATACTTGATTTGGTAAACACACTTGTATCCGATAGGATTAACATATGGAGGACAATCAACAAGTTTCCAAGTCCCATTTTCTATCACTACTTTATACTCATCGAGCATTGCTTGTTGCCATTCTGCATGTTTTACTACCTCTTTGAAAGTTGAGGGCTCAGTAAAATCATTTGATATTAAGGAAAAATTTCCTTCATCCCTATTTGAACTTTTTGTACCCATTTTGTTTCATTCATCAGGTCTCATATATTTCAAAAGTTGAATAGCCCACTTAGGGAGTTGATGTTGACTCATTTGGGGATCTGAATTTTCATCATTATTAAAGATAGGATTAATAAATACAAAATTTCTTCTTTCCTTTGAAGTATTCAGAGGTGAAGTGTCATCATCTAATGAACTAATGGATGAATATTCAGATGAAATTTTTTATGAAGAAGAAGATAAAGTTGATGAATAAGTGTCATGTTCTGAAGAAGTCTAATCAATTTCAAACCAACGTTGTTGACTTGGTTGATTATGAATCATGATTTTTTCTTTATCAACTTGTTTGTCCAATCTTTGAAGAAGACTTTATATTTCTACAACACTCTTGATTTATGTTTCATCAAATATAACATCTTGAATGACAATGAATTTGTTGTTAGATAAAAGGTGATATCCCTTCTTCTCATCGGAATATCCAAGCAAAATACATTTCACACTTTGTGAATATAACTTACTTCACTTTTATTTAGGAAACAAAGAATAATATTCTGAACCAAAAACTCGAAGATGTTTGATTTTAGGATTGAATCCATACCATGCTTCCTATGGTGTGATCCCATCGAAATAAGTAGTGGGAGATCAGTTCCTTAATTAAACAACAATATGAACTACTTCATCCCAATATGAGGCACTTCAATTTTTGAAGGTTAACATGGATCCATCCATTCATAACAAAGTGTGATTCATCATTTTTGTCACTCCATTCTACCGAGGAGTATATACATTTTTCAATTTCCTTTTGATTCCCTTTTCACTACAGAAAGTTTGGAATTCATTGGAAGTGAGATCCCCTCCATTATCGATCCGTAATTTTCCAATATTTTCCTTAGCTTCGTTTTCAACCAGTCGTCAAAAAACCTTGAACCTTTCAAAGGTTTCTGAATTTTCCTTTAAAAAACAAAACCCAAGTTATTCAACTATAATCATCAATGAAGAGTAGAAAATATTTACAGCCACCTAGAAAAGTTTCTAGTGGTCCACAATGATCACTATGAACAAGTTTCAAACATCTGTTTGCATGCCATGAACACATTGGGAATGTCTCTCTATTCTTTTTTCCATAAATGCAAGTTGCACATATTGCATTTTCATTTTTAAAAGTGGTAAGTCCTTGTACCATTCCCTAATTTTAATGTTGTGAGAGACTCTCAAAATTCAAATGTATGTATCATACATGCCATAACCTTATTAGTGAAGTTGTTGAATACACAACTCCCATAAAATCTTTCTTCCGAGGAATGAATTTTCCTTTCATCCTAAGAAGATTTCCATATTCATATCCCATCATTACAGTGTTCAGATTATGTTTGGTGGAGTTAATTTTCACCCACCCATCTTCCATAATGATTTGATGTCCTGCTTACCGAATCATTACCAAGGAGAACAAATTCTTCTTGAATGTTGGTACATACAAAACATTCGAGATCATTTTCTCTCCAATTCCAGGAAGATAAACTTTCACTGAACCTTTTCCATAATGTGTCTGTTGTATCATCAGCCAAAAATATTGAATTTAGTTGAAATTCTTGAAATGTCCAAAAGAAGTCACTTCGGAAAGTCATATGTTGAGTAGCTCCAATATCTAAGATCCAAGCATCTTCATAATCACTTTTAAGAGAATAATGGGAACCTTCTAAAGTTGTTGATTTTGAAGTGTAGTTAAAACATATTCTGAAGCATCATCATCTTGATCATTAGCATACTTTGCGGATGTTGATTGTTTCTTAAACTTTGGTATTTTCTCACTTGAAGTATGACAATATTCTGCATAATGATCAATTTTGTTGCATCATCTGCATACAACCTGACTAAAATCTCAACCTCTTCCATACTAATTATTGCGATTTTGAGGTCTTTTTGATTGATTTCACTTGAAATTGTTTGATCCTCGTTGAAAATTTGTGTTTCCTCTTCCTTGACTGCTTCCTATTCCTTGATTGTTTTCTCTTCCTTGATCGTTGCCTCTTCCTCTTCCTTGAATTCTTCCTCTACATTTTCCTCTATAGGTTTACTGTTCTTGATTACCATGTCCTATGTTGATGAATTGAGATCCTCTTCCTCTTGAATTTTGAGTTGAATCCACAAATATCACTATGAAAAAGTTTCAAACATCTGTTTGCATGCCATGAACATGTTGGAAATGTCTCTCTATTCTTTTTTCCATAAATGCAAGTTGCACATCTTGCATTTTCATTTTTAAAAGTGATAAGTCCTCGTACCATTCCCTATTTTTGAAGTTCTGAGAGAATCTCAAAATTCAAATGTATGTATTAGACATACCATAACCTTATTGGTGAAGTCATTGAATCCACAACTCCCGTAAATTATTTCTTCCGAGGAATGAATTTTCCTTTCATCTTAAGAAGCTTTCCATCTTCATATCCCATCATTACAGTCTTTAGATTATGTTTGGTGGAGTTAATTTTCACCCACCCATATTCCATAATTATTTGATGTCCTACTTGCTTAATCATTACCAAGGAGAACAAATTCTTCTTGAATGTTGGTACATACAAAACATTCGAGATCATTTTCTCTCCAATTCCCAGAAGATAAACTTTCACTGAACCTTTTCCATAATGTGTGTGTGTTGTATCATCAACCAAAAATATTGAATTTAGTTGACATTCTTGAAATGTCCAAAATAAGTCACTTTGGAAAGTCATATGTTGAGTAGCTCCAATATCTGAGATCCAAGCATCTTCATAATCACTTTTAAGAGAATAATGGGAACCTTCTAAAGTTATTGATTTTGAAGTGTAGTAAAAACATATTCTGAAGCATCCTCATCTTGATCATTAGCATACTTTGCATATGTTGATTGTTGCTTAAAATTTGGTAATTTATCACTTGAAGTATGACAATATTCTTCATAATGACCAATTTTGTTGCATCATCTGCATACAACCTAACTAAAATCTCGACCTCTTCTATATTGGTTATTGCGATTTTGAGGTCTTTTTGATTGATTTCTCTTGAAATTGTTTGATCCTCATTGAAAATTTGTGTTTCCTCTTCCTTGACTGCTTCCTCTTCCTTGATTGCTTCCTCTTTCTTGATCGTTGCCTCTTCCTCTTCCTTGACTTCTTCCTCTACCTTCTCCTCTATAGGTTTAATGTTCTTGATTACCATGTCCTCTGTTGATGAATTGAGCTCCTCTTCCTCTTGAATTTTGAGTTGAATGCTTACTACTGTAAGGAAGACGTCTTCATCAACTTGTTTCTTCTTCCCAAAAATTTTATCATGTTGAGCTAACAACTCACTCAACTGATAAAAAATGATCTTCTCTAGCTTTCCAGTCAACTTCAATGTTTCCAAGAAGTGTTTATAGGATGATGACAACCCCGCAATCAAGATGATTGATTTTCATCTACAACAATAAATATGGCCTTAGATATAACTTGTTTGATGTTATTTAGTCAGGAAATGTACTCAAGTACATCTCCACCTTCGCTTAATTTTTGTTGAAGCAGTTTCAATTGAAATTCAACCCTTTTTGTCTCAGGGGTGAGTGTCAAACATATCCTTAAATTTTTTCCATCCAGACCATGCATCAAAGGCATTTTCAATGTGAACATACATTTCTTCATTTTCAAATAACTTAATGTTAATGCCTTTTCATCTTTTAGCTCCCATTTAGCTAGTGATGTTGTGTCAATAGGTTTAGTTGCTTTTACGTCACCATTACATATTTCTTTCCATAGCTCATTATAAATCAACGTACTTTCCATATGACGTTTCCATACCTTATAGTTCTTTGAGCCCTCGAGTTTATCAGACTCGAAAGAGAAAATAACACAACACACTATACCGCAAAAACAAGACAAACTATTTGAGCTTGGCCTTGACGCTTGTATAGTCGTTTGAAAAAGAAAATTGATTAAGATTTACACTTGGCTCTAATCAATTCTTCGATAGATGGATTACAATTTGACATGTGAACTCTCTTTATTTCTTCGTAATAATGAAAGAAATAAAAAATACAATATTATGGTCTTTACTTGTGCTCCCTCAAAGTAAAAATTTACTTTGATTTTACAAATTAAAGCGATGCCCACTATATACAAATTAAAGCGATGCCCACTATACAATATGTTTCAAAAAATCTGATAACAATCCCTTATCTCACTTTACCATGGGCTTCTGAAATATTTTAAAAAATTGGACTCTTTGCACACATTATGTCTTCATAAAATGAATGCCTTTGAATGCCTTTATGTGTGTGTGTGTTTTAAATAAGTCAAATAAAATAAAGATTATTATTAGTTTAAAATGGGCATTTAAAAAAAAATTGAAAAAACTGAATGAATTTAAAATTGCACCAACAAAATTATCAATGGAATATTTTCGTTGGAGATTGTGGAAAGTTGCAAACTGGAGTGAAAGAAGTCTGGGTTCTAAGAGATATCTTTGTGAGAGAGACCAACATAAATATGAACTACTAGTTGGAGATCTAATCCACCAGTCGAGTGATTTGTTGAACTACTTGTTGGTCGCTACCCTTTTTCACTGTACGTTTTCTTACATGTTGGCCTCCAATACGAATTTGACCTATGTTTTCTTACACCCAACCGTGATTTTAAGGGATCTTAAAACTTGTGATTATGTGGCCAAATTCCTCGATGATATATCAAGAAGCTCGTTCTACTACAACATAACTATACACCTGTGATCAGATAAATGGCACATTTGTGTAGTCGTGTCCTTTCTACCACAAGCTCATGCGATCTACATTTTTTTAGGGTTTTGAATACCACATAGAAGGTTAACCAAACAAATTGTTGCTAAAAAAAAATGTTAACCAGAAAAAGTGTTGCAACAGTCTTCGCTATTCAACTTTTACTTGGATCGCCCACATTCTTTGGCGAGGAATTGATCCCAAGGTCTAGATCCAAGAATAAATTTAGTCACTTCTCAGAAAGCTTAGCAAGATAATTTTTTTGTTAGTCTGAATATATTTATATCTTGAACCTATGATCTATCTCAGGTTCATGTGTTGATCCATTCAAAGGTCTAGCAATTGATCGCTGGTGAGAGTCATCCAATTGAAGAGATCGCTAAATGAAAATATCAGTGGAAGGATCGTTGATAGAATGTTTGGATCACTCTTTTTTATGAAAAAATGAATCGTGGGAAAGTTTTAATGTTAGATCGCTTCAATGTTGGTTGAATAGAGTGGACTGGGGGTGCCCTGCATTCAACAATATGCTACCAACTTAACCGAAATAAAACACACATGATAAACCCGTGGAATTTTTATGTTCATTAAAAAAGATGGTTGCAATCGTTATGACTATATCTAAAATAAGGTGAGTATGACAAGTGTCCATTTACATTAAATAAAGATTCTAACAATTTACTATTTTGTTGAAGAAACAACTCTTTTCTAGACTTATTATCTAATATAACTGAATACATTCTTAAAAAGCCTATGTATAATAAAATATATAACAATTTAACATACTTGTTGGACAATTCGTTGTGTCTCTCCATGCTTCAACACATTGCTAGAATTTGTTGACAATGAACTTTTCATGGTTGTTATAAGATATGCCATAGTAGCATCAATCATACACAATGGATCAACATCCATTTTCATTCATCTTCCTATGAAAACCATTCAAAAGGACTAAAGAAGAACCATTTAGGGTTTAGGCCAGCATAAGGTTTCATAACATGCCAAGGGTGTGCATTTTTATAGTGTAGGTGTGCAATTTTTCATTAACAAGGTGTGCATATTCCTCCTTACTATGTAAACATGCAATCCCATGCCCTCAACGTGCAATTTCAACTTGAGACATGCATTTTTCCCTTACAGGGTGTGCATTTTCCTCAATACCTTGTTTTCATATAATTTCATAAGGTCAACATACAATTACCAACACAAGGCATGCATTTTTCTTCCTAGGACGTGCATTTGTCATCTGCCCCATTTCCATTTATTTTATGAATTTTTTCCTTTTGAGGGCGTGCATTTTTCCCCATGGGGCATGCATAATTTATTTGAAGGAATGGATGTTTCATAAGCCTATATATACCTAATATAATCATACAAATTTCACCATTGGGCGTGCATTTCCCGGCAGTCTGGCATGTGTTTCAACAAGGTCAGTTTTAACAATTTGACCTATTTGTTTTCCAAGGATATTTTTACTCTTTATGCACAAAATAAGGTTTTTTGTCTAAAAATCCTCATTGTGTCCTCTAAAATTAAAGCCTAACACATAAAATATTTTATGCCTTATTATAGGATGGCTATGTTATAAATTCCCACCCATCCAGTCCTCATTGTTTCCATTACTATTTTTTCATGCCAACCATTTGGAAAATAATAGAATGATTAATTGGGTTTTTGTTGTTGCATAAAACTCTAATTCAATATTGTTATAGTCTCCATATCTAAAAATACACACTCACACGTAAAAAATACATGTCTTGTGTTTAGACTCTAATTTCTTTCCTTTGTAAAATGCACGTCCAGGTCTTAAAACACCTCCAATTTGAGTGATTACAGTTTTTGAGGGTGTATTTGATAATTTTCACTTGTGTACATATTTTTATTTTCATTTTCGAACATAAATGTGTCTGCTCTGTAAAAGAGGCAAAAATTTTCTTGTAAATTGAAAGACCAAAACAATAGAAAGTGACCTAATGGAAATGCATGCTCATGCGTCTATATAAATCAAATTTAGTTATAAGAGATTTGGGATGAATATAATAACAATGTAAATATACCTATATAACCCTAAGTACAATTTCAAATGAAATATGACTTCTACCTTGAACCAACATTGAAGACTTTTTATAAAATGGAGGGTAAAATTGTCTTTCTGTAAAATGCACATGTAGGACTCATATGATCTCCAAATTGAGTGATTCAAATTGTGGAGTTTGTATTTTATCATTTTACATATTGTAATATATTTAGTTTTTAATTTTCAAACCAAAAACCCTCTTTTGTGCATAGAGGATAAAAACTTCCTTGTAAATACAAAAGAACGCATAAAGGGGAAAATGTTGGATTACTGAGAGGAGGGGTGAATCAGTAATAGAGCAATAATCATTTTTAACCAAAAAATGCAAGTGTTATATCAATGTAGCATTATCATCCAATATATGCATAGTAAATAAACAATGAACAAGTGAACAATCATACACATACACAGTACACCAGTGTTTTTATGTGGAAACCCAAATCGGGAGAAAACCACATAATGTTTTTTCTTATATGTCTTTAAGAATGGCATTCATTAGAAGCACCAAATTCCTTTGTTTTCTAGATGCAACTGGAAGGGGCCTCCAACCCCCTAGTTTCTTAGACTACAACCTGAAGGAAGCTTCAACTCCCCAATTCTCTGGCTACAACCAGAAGGAGGCTACAACCCCCTAGTTTCTCAGGCTACAACTTGAGGGAAGCTCCAACTCCCGAATTCTCTGGCTATAACCAGAAGGAGGCTACAACCCCTTATGTACTCTAGCTACAATCGGAAGGTGGATACAACCACTTTTCCTTGCCCCGACCAACCGCCCTGACGTAGAAGTAAAATGATAGAACCACTTTCACACTATCACAGTGAAATATACTATTGTAAACCTGTACCAATCAACCTATAACAACCTGTGCCAAAATGTACCATACATCAACCTGTACCTCAACCTGTACCATAAACAAATGCATCAACCATGCACCAAACCTGTACAAATAACCTATCACAATAACCTGTCCAAACAACCTATAATCAACATGTACCATAAACAAATGCATCAACCATGCACCAACATGTACCTCAACCTGTACCATCAATGAGTGCATCAACCATGCACCAAATATGTACCAAGCATGCATCAAATACGCATAAATTATGACTCATCAATATGTATCAACATCATCAACTATACACCTCATGTATTTGTCAACTCATCAACTACTTGTCTCAACCATGTACCCAACATGTACCTCAACCAAAAGCCCTCATCAAATTCATCATCCAAATCTAATTTGTAACTCTGTAATAGACCTGGTGTATATGATCACATACCTTTAAACCTTCCTTAACTTTAACCACAAGAGACTAACATTTTCATAAAACTTTACTTTAGTCTCACATGATTAATTTTGGATTAGTCAACAACTCTAACTTGAAATAATCATAACTATGTACCTGTAATGAATAAAGATCTAAAAATAGTAAAAAAAATTCTTCAGTGTCTTTTATGCAATTGCTCTAGGTTTCACTACTTGGAACCTCTCAGAAAAGGATTTATAACAAAAATGGCATACCTTGTTGACTTCTGGCTTATTCTAGAGAGAGAACTTGTAGAGAGTGCCCCGCACAGAATATTTGTTGTATGGATTTAAAAATGGTACACAGAATACTACATATTGTACTCTAACCAATACATTTTGTCTTACTGGATTGGGATAAGTTATGAATAAGTTATGACGTTTTTACCTGAAACACATGTTTTAGACTAGTTTCAGGACTAGCCACAAAACCTATTTTCTACGAAGTGTAAATCCAAAAATACAACGACCCACAAGATGAAATTTTTATCACATCTACTTAGATATGTTTCCTCAACGGCATCCCAATTTCACAGTCTGAATCATTCTATAAAAAAAAATATTGCGAAAATGGTGAGATGACCTGAACATAACATACCTTAGAAAGCATCATCAAAATAATTTATCCTCCCTTGAATTTCGGCCATCTTTACTTCACCTTCCCTCTGAAATTCGGCTTAGATATCCTTTGGTTACCTCAGTCACTTGTATATATTCAATATGCTGAAGTGTAATTAAAATGAGAGAGCCTTGCCTCTTAATTATACTTTCATGTAGCTTCCTCAAGGGGTTACATTTTAACCATCTTAACCCACTTTCCTTATTTTAGGCCTAACCCACTTCTAACCACTTGTCCACTTAGTAATTTCTCCATTAACTTTATTATTTAAATAATTTCTTTTGTATCCACTTTGACTTATGGTACACTCATCACTTCACTTTATTATTTAAATTATCTTCTAACCAACTTAACCCACTTTCTTTATTTTAGGGCTAACCCACTTCTAACAACTTGTCCACTTAGTAATTTCTCCATTAACTTTATTATTTAAATAATTTCTTTTGTATCTACTTTGAATTATAGTACACTCATCACTTCAATTTATTATTTAAATAATTTCTTATTTGCAACCACTTTGAATACTTTGACCTTTTGGGGCTTCTAGATGACTCATGAGGGTTCTCCAACTTCACATGGTTATAACTCTCTAATAGTGAGGAGTTATGTGACATTCCACATACCACCGGAAATGGAATTACATGTACTATACATCTAGAATAGTCTTACATTCAAATATATTAAAACTCATACCATATCTTGGGTCCATTACCCAAACCTTTATGCTACCAAACTTTCTTCCAGGGTTGACATCAATGACAACCAACCTGTTGATGGGCAAAATTGACTGCTCGTCAACTGGAGGGGTGGATCCGGTTCGGGGTTGTCTAAATAACCCAAGCCGTTTGGATTAATCCACTCCGGCGGGTTTAGCGGCTCCGTTCGTCGATCTAAGTCCTAGGAAAGTGAAAGAAAAACTAAGCTAAAGAAACTAATCTAAGTGAAAAACAACTACTGCAAACGATATACAAATCTAAAATATATATACAGTTTACTAACTAATATTATAAAACAATAATTATACTTATTAAATGTTCAGCTATCAATACAATTAAATCTCGATTATATATACAATATTTACAAAATACAAATTTTGATCGAAATTTGCAAAATCATCTTAGAATTGTCTTATGACAGCGAAACTATTATTTTTGGATTTTTATAACTTTTATGAAAAAGAAATACAACAACAGCTATCTAACCAAACAATAAAAGTAATAATCTGTACTATATATCTATCTAAACTACAGAGAATTCTCAAATTAATTGACTATTAAATTGCAAATAACAAACTGACCTGAAGTAGCGTTTCCTATTTGTCCTGTTCACAGTACTCGATTTAGTTGTTTGATGGGGAAAACCTGCACCAGATTTTCCAAAAGCTTCTCGTAAACAGGAAGCAGCGATGCTCTTGAATATGAATGACCGAACAAACAAGACATATAGCAACAACAATTTTATAGTTTACAAATAATCACATTAAGATAAATCCCTCTGCAAAGATTTGTACATAACTGCTCATTCAACGAAGAAGGTTAACCTTCTATTTATTAAATTAAAACAGGGTAATTGTTGTAAGTAAAATGAGATACATCAAATATGGACAATACTTAAATCATATCACATCAACCTGTAACAAATCTTGATATCTAAAGTAGTCAATAATTTGATTACAAATTGAAATGCACAAAAACTTGAACAAAAGTAAGATGAATTGAATTTAAAGTCGTACAAAAAATCCACTTTCATTCGAGTCTGTATAATCATCAGTCCATAGTCTATGTTCTCCCAACAGTGATGGATTGTTTACAAAAAATAATAAGTATATAAAGGCCACGGGATGAAACCTTCCTTGTGGAAATTATCAAAACTGTTTGCACAAAATATGGGAACAATCTCCCAGATTCCTATTCCTGCCTAAGACTAACAACCTAATCCCAAAACTGTGTAACAAAAAGCATGTTCTAAAATGTCATTATCGATCCAACTCCCATTGAAATTCGTGTGTACATGTAGTTGCACAAAAATAAACAATTTTAGATTGTGTTTAATTGTAAAATCAACAGAAATTCAAATTTTATGACTAGCTACAGAATCTCACGATTCTGTAGCTAGTTATTATTTGCAAACAGAATCGCATTGAATCAATTCAATCAAAACAGAAATGTATTCGATTTATCAAACAAATCATTTATACTAATTCAAAGCCAACAAAATCATTTTAAAATCACTTTTGAAATATCATACCTTGGTTTCAGGGATACGATCTGTTCAAGCTATTTTTGAATTAACAATGGCAGTGGTTGCCTCTACATTTTTTAACACGACAGAGCCTGTGGTCTTTTGCCTCTTATCATAATCTTGCAATCTGTCATTTTCCTTGGTTAACACAGTCACCCGGTCCTCCAAGGACTTGATTCGGGATTGCAACAGAGGGACATCTGTATAGTATCGTTTGAGCCACGAGTTGCATTCATTGCACTGTGGTTGATCAGGCCATGTCATTACAGGTGAGGAATCTTTTAAATTACCAGGGGTTCCATTGTCAAACTTGATCCCGGGGAAGTTGGGGTCATCTCTAAGGCATGGTGGGAGGTTCGATATGTAGTCATAGGGTTCAATAGAACAAAGGCCGTGTGAGTATGGGTACTCCTCGGTCAGAAATCGCTCGATTTCAGAATCCGAATCTTCACTCAATACAATTGGTTTCTGATCCGTGTTTTGTTTGGATTTATTGCGAGCACACCTTGATACCCAGCACGTAGCCTTCTTACCCTTGCTATTAACATCAGTATTACCCTTGCCCTTTTTTCTTACAGACCTCTTAAAAGTCTTAGCACTGTCTTTTGAACATGAGTTAGGCAGGGTGTCGGGTAGGTCATCGTTTGGGTAGGTTGAGGGTTCAACCGAGGGTAAGAGTGTAGGAGGGGGCACGACAGGCCCGACAAGGGTTTCAGTGACCATAGTTTTGTCCACTTGACCAGCTTCAGGACTGGAAAAGCCATTCCTCAACAAGAAAGCTTCCCAACAGTCTTCACTCAACCTCAAATGATGGACTATGATAATTTTTATCAAACAGTGGTGGAAGAGGTTGGAGTCGTCCTTCTCCCTCTTAAATCATTTAGCCATTTTATACAAGCTGCGAAGGAGGAAATGTGGCATATTCAAAGGAAAATCTATGAAACTCATAAGCAGTCGTAGGTGGTATAGGAACACTAAACCATATCTACCTTCGCATGTAACGAAATGCTTAATAATGGCCAACAAATCATGCCACCTAGACTTAAGGGTTGTGACCGGCATACCTTTTTCACAACTGATAATTTTCCTTGAGGTAAACAGGAGCGGCCATGGCACTTCATCTACCTTCGAATTATTAAACCATTTCTGCCCCTTAGCTAGAAAACCAGTGGCTGAGCTGAGGAATTCCTCGTTCAATTCGAGTTGGATGTCCCCAACTTTGGCCCTACATCCATCAAATGTGAGGGAAAATTTCTAAGCAACTGCGAGGTTGAAACCCTCGAATTTCTCAATGAAAACTAACCATCCATTCCTCTCCAGGTCCTCTCGGACGTTATCAAATAACAGCAACGTTTGGACGTCGTTGGGTTCTATGTGCACTACAGTAGCCATAGAAGATAGCACACAGTCAACAGGGTAATCGGAGAGGTGGTTTGACAGGGTAGACACGGGGATAAATCCCACATTTTTTCCCAAAACAAGCAGAGGCAGCCCAAAGTGCAAGGCAGATGTTAATTCTTATGCATGCGAGGGTGGTGGAGTGAATTGAAACCATGCAAAACTATCATGTTGGCATGTACAATCGACGGCGCCTTGGTAATAGTTTCATTCAAATCACAATCCAAAGCATTGTAAACCAAAATTCAAATGGATTATCACATAATCGCATAACCAAAACTTGATCTGAATGTTTAAATCAACAATAGCATTCGTATGATTTGAAAGAAACCACTATATTGAACATTGCACCAAGGATTTAATCACAAAGTTAATGTGTTCTATGAAACCATTGCACCAAGGATTTAATCAAAGACACCAAAAATCATTGCATCGCGAACTTATAAATTGAAACCACATTAACAAAAATGCAAAGTGAATAAAGGTTTGGGGTTTTGACAAATGCATGACCTTTAGTGAATTAGAGGTGAAAAATTTATGGCCACATGAACAAAAGGATTCATAACAATCCAAAGATGATTTTAACTCCATCAATATGACTTCCAACTCAAGGTTTTCACGCTTGCAGTCGTGAAAATGAAAAAGAAAGGCAGGTGTGTGAAATCCAAATATAATAGTGTCGTTTTGTTTAAATAATTGCGACGAGTATTGAGGGTTCAAAACCCTTGTGTAGGGAGATGATAAGGAAAAAATAAGAATTGAAAGATGGCTGCCAACAATGGCGACACACTGGTAGAAGCAGTTATCTCTGCCAAAAGAACAAATCCAGATTAGGATAATTAGAATAAATCTAACTCAAAAACAACCAGAAAATTGTTTAAACATCATCATCAATCATAAAAAATTCCAGTTGTGCTTAAAAGATTAAAACTGATAACAGTCTTTAATAAAAGCGAGTCATGATATTAAAGATAAAATCTCCAATACTATTGACAGAGCCACTGCTTCCAGCAGGGATCCATAGCCTCGACAGGGTTGCCATTTAACCCACTCTGATATATGTATCATGCCAGGAAGTTCTAGATCAGAATAAAGGACATTTTAAGGTCAAGAGATTTCATATCTGTAAATTTTCATATACCCGACATCGCTTCACTGCCAGCAGGCCTATTCAGTACCCCAACGAAGTTATCTTGGCGTCATGCATGCATTTACCCGCTGCCAGCAGACCTGTTTAGTATCCTGACGGGTTTACAAGCACTTCCCACGGGTCTTTACTGATTTGTTTGGTTTTTAAAGAGATATAATTGGGCGGGGTGACGCTGAAAATTATGATATTTTGGACATATTTTTACAAACCTTGAAAGAATTTTTTAACTGTCCTTCATTAAGATTCAGAGATGGTTTGTTTTCAAAATCGACCTTTGAAGGCAGGAAGACATCTTCTGAGTTATTCCCTTAAGGAACAGGGACAGCGTAAGAATAAAATGGATGATCGTGACAGGCTTCACTTACAGATTGAAATCAATAAACTTCTTTCAAACCACAGGCTTTCCTTAGAATGGATGTAAATTTCAAAAGCATATCACAATTGATGTTTAGACAATTTTTCAGCAGTCATTTCAGAGGAAAAAAATTATGTTTTCTTTGTCTGAACAATTCATAATGCAGGTATGTGTACTTCAAAAGTAAAAACTGATAAGCGTAAGGGAAAAATCAAAACCAAAACAGCAAAAGAAAAGAAAACAAAAGAAAAATATTTACACAATATACACAAGGTTGTCATCAAGCGAAATACCTTTTTAGAGCTTGTCCATTCACCAGATAGGTGGCTGGCTGTCCCTCTAGATTATGTAATCGGAAAGAGCTGGGACCCAATTTCTCAGCAATTAAAAACGGTCCTAGCCATAAGTTCTGAAACTTCGTGTGCTCTCCCTTTCCCTCATGTGGTATGTCCCATTTCAAGACAAGGTCACCTACTTCGAAGTTCCTGTCAGAGGCAGAGTTGGAATCAAACCAGCTTTTGAACACAAGTTGATGCTGATCTAACTTACGTTTAGCTTGAGCCCTTACCTCTTCTAGTTTTATTAAAGCGTTAATTCAATTTTCCAAAGGGGGGCAGTCCACTTCTTGTATTTTTTGTGATAGTTGTAGTGAGGGAAGAAGAATATGTGGTGGCAGAATTGCTTCTCTGCCATAGACGAGGAAGAAGGGAGAGTTACCCACAACAGTTTTTGGTGTTACTCTATCAGTCCAGATTGCGTTTAACAGTGCATTATGCCAATTTTTGTGATTTTCAGATACCGTTCTCTTGATGATTTTAATCAGATTCTTATTTGTTGATTCTTCCAATCCATTGCCCTGAGGGTAGTAGCTGGCAGAATATTTTAATTTAATTCCTTTTTCTAAAGAGAACTCACTCATCTCAAGAGACAAAAAATAAGAAGCGTTATCGAATACTAAACAGTCAGGGATACCAAAACGAGTAATAATATTCGAATTTAAAAAGGCAATTACCTGACTGGTATTTACAACTCTTAAGGGGGTAGCTTCAGACCACCTGGTGAAGTAATCTGTGGATGTTATGATAAAATTATGTTGCTGTGAGGATGGCGGATTGATTGGTCCTATAATATCAAGACCCTACTGTTGAAAAGGGGAGTCTACTGAAACAGGCTGCAAAGGAAAGGCCGGTTTTTGTATCTGCCCTGATGCTTTTTGACAAATAATACACATGTGACACAAGGCATGAGCATCTCTAAAAAGTGTAGGCTAGTAATAACTTGCTCTTAAAAATTTATGGTCAGTGGTATCCCCACCAAAATGCCCACCAGCTTCTCCTACGTGCAATTCTAGTAAGACCTTTTCTGCTTCATCTTTCTCAAGACAGCGCATTAGTATTCCATCAAAATTTTGACGAAACAGAATACCATTAATCAACTGAAAGGAGGCAAATTTTAATCTTAACGCTCTTCTTTGAGTGGGATCCAGGTAACGGGGGGCTGACCCATGTTCAAGACAGAATTTTATATCGTCATACCAGGGACTGACAGAGTTTTGTTCACAACGGATTGAATTTTGATTGTGCTGCCCTGAGTTTGACATATCGTTTTCTTCTTGTTGTCCTGCCGCTGAGTCGGCGACTAACTTACATAGCCCTTGGACTCTCACTATTTGTGCTGGGGTGAGTTCTATGTCATACTCTTGTAAGGAGGTGACCTAGTTCGCCCTCTTTTCACCTAATTCTTTCTGCACTAACAGATTTCTGACGGCTGGGTAAGGGACAATAATTTTCATCCTAGATTTCAAAAGATAAGATCGAAAGTGCTTTACTGCTTTAAAAACAGCATAGCCTTGCTAATCTACCACTGGGTAATTAAGTTCTCTGCCTTTGAAAGCAGAGCTCATAAAGGCAATTGGGACTTCATTATTTTCAGCATTCTTTTGAGTTAGGACAGCAACGTAGGAGCGGTCATAAGCAAATGTGTAGAGCATGAAGTCTTGCGAAAAGTCAGGGCTCATGAGAGAAGGAGCGTCTATTATGGCCTTTTTTATTGAATTAAAAGCTTGGTTTTCTAAGGGTCCCCAATGATATTGTGCGTCTTTCTTAATTAAATTCTGTAAAGGTCTCACCATTTCGGAGAAACTGGGGACGAATCTCCTGACAAAGTTTATCTGGCCTAAGAAAGACTGCATAGAATTTTTGGATGAGGGAGGGGGAAGTTTCAAGATGACTTGAGTCCTTTCAGGGTCGATAATCATCCCTTTTCTTGATACAATAAATCCTAAGATCTTACCTTGTTCTACTGCGAAGATAGATTTTTTAGGATTCAAGGAAATGTTGTACTTACGACATCGCTGTAGAACGGCTCTCAAATGAGCTAGATGATCAGTTTTGTTTTTCGATAAAATAGTAACATCATCTAGGTAAACTACGACAGATTGATTGATTAAGCCTCGGAAAGCGATGTCAATTGCTCTCTGGAAAGTGGCACCGACATTAATGAGCCCAAAGGGCATTTTCCTATAAGCATAGGTGCCCCATGGAGTGCGGAAGGTAGTTTTAAGTTGG
>CBVK0101102301.1:0-11193 GCA_900067695.1 Picea abies | reverse complement strand
TTATCTCTTGGCATTGTATTAGCTATCTATAATAAGGAATTTTTTCTGAGTTTTCTCCCCCATGAGGGTTTCCCAGGATAAATGATGTGTCTCTTGTGATTGTGTATTTCTCAGTGATCCAATCTATGCTATTGTTATCTAGTGAAATGCAAAGAACTCTAATAATAGCTTAAACCTTAACAAATACAACCATATCAAGACTTGTACATAAACATTTTTTCGTTGCTTTTCAAATTCAAATCTTTAACTTCGAAATTGTCATTATTTAGTTGTAGGAACTAGGGGCTTTTGCTCAATTTCATCCAATTTCACCATGGACACGGTAAACATTTTGTCAAATGATTTGCAAACGAACTCTCCCTCTGTCAAATAGTTCACTTAAGTTCTATGCTAAATGTCCCATGCAGGGTCAGTGTTGAAAAACTGGCCACTGATACCACTATGTAATGTACACAGCCACCCAAGTTGGGCCACATAACACAAAAAAATTCTCTTTATCAGCTCTGATACCATTTTAGTAATGTACCTAGCCTCCAGCTAGGAAACAATACGTGTGGAATACACATAACACAAAACTTCTGCTAATTTAAGTCATTCTTTTATTGTTATACGTTTTCCCATAGCCTACAACTACAATTTATAACAAATTTAGCTACGACAATAACCATAAAACATATGCATTTGAAGCATGCTAATAATCAACATGAGATACAACTAAATTGCTCATTACAACAACATATAAGTCATTGTCGTTCAAGGAGAGTTCATGCACAACAATAACACATGTAAATAACTCAGTACAAGATAAAGAACTTATATTAAACAAGAATCATGCAACTAGTTGCTTGGGACAGATGTTCCACCAAACCGTAGACTGAACATTCCAAATCTCAATAGCCACTCACCCGTGAGTTCAGGCTAGAAATCCACAAAAGAGGGTCGTCTCGCATAGTCCACTCACAGCTCATAAATCTATATACCCAACTGATAGCATCCTACAGCGATCTCGACTTTTCCACCAACTCTCTTCATCTTGATCTGCCCAACCCAAGGAATGCACCATTCATTTATCAAGGATAACCCAGGGGATGTACCATCTATTTATCAAGGATAACCCAAGGGATGAACCATATGTTTATTAGGGTTAACCCAATGAATGTGCCATATGTTTATCAGGGATAAACCAAGGAATGTTCCATTTGTTTATTAGGGTCTCTTTGGCACAGGTAGCTAGGAATATCTCAGCTTGGAAATCAAGGGAAAATAATGCTAGGAAAACTACCAGTAAACCAATAGAAACACTTGTTATTTTAGTGCAACTTACCCCGAAGTTCACTCTTCATGTCTCAAAACCTAGATCTTTAGTCTTCTAGCTCCAATTCGTTGCAATTGCGCTCCAGCTTCTTCTAGAATTCGCCTTTCACGGCTACATCAACCTCCGGCTCTGTTTTCCTCATTTTTTTCTTTCCCATTGGTTCTCATGCACTCACTTAACTAACTGTAAAATTATTTGAACAGTGGTTACTATTGTCCCAACCCATACAAAATTCCTCTCTGTTGTTTGTCTTTCTTAACTCACAATCTTCCCCAAGATTATTGTACTCAACCCCCATGTGCCCAGTAAATTCGAGATGTGACCAATCACACCCACCCTATTACATGTATTCAATGATTAGATTTGGATACACTCATTCAGAAATGGGAAGGTTCATATACAATAGCAGATTTAGGAAAATGGGATAAATACATAAACTTGGGTAATTTCCCGCTTGGACCCTTGTTGGTCATTATCCTAGACACTCCC
Organism: Picea abies; assembly: GCA_900067695.1. NCBI lineage: Eukaryota > Viridiplantae > Streptophyta > Pinopsida > Pinales > Pinaceae > Picea > Picea abies. Next base: position 9,389 of record CBVK0101102301.1, on the reverse strand, counting down.
CTCTCTTGTGGATTACTTCATCCCCCGTCTCTTGTCAATGTCCCCTTAGTAGTTGGCATCACATTTTATTATTAAAACATTGAAATACAATTCGCATATTACATCGCTTGGTCGTAGCCACATATTATATCTACATAAGCATTAATCAAACTGGGGATTATAATGGCGATGCTACATTATTTCTTACAACAGTTTGGTGGTTAATAGGGGCTTGTTTCCAACTTTTACAATCATGAGATTTATGGCCAAAATGATGGAATTTATAACATTCAATATCGTATTTAAACAATGGAGCAAATAAATTCTTGTTTATGTTGTCAACAAGATTTTTGAATTTGTTATTCACATAATTATTCCTTGGAGCATTGTACATGCCTCCATTTCTTCTTTGGTCATTTATTGGATATGCTTTGCAATCTATTGCCATATGTCCAAAATTGTTACATGAAAAATAGTTACCAAGAAAGAGATATCCATACATGTTCATAGTAGGTTTTCTTGATGTCATCACCTTTCTGGATTCATTCTTCCTGTGAAGGACAACTAACTTATGTTGACCAGGGTTTGCTTCATTAGTACTCTCATTTAGTTCAGTGGGATTGTTCAATGCCATAGCATAGATCTTGGGTTCTTCCTTTGTTCTCTTCTGGATTAATTCTTCCTGTGAAGGACACCAATCCTCTATAGGCACCAACCTACAAATAGGCACTAACTTGCAAATTGAGCTCCAACTCAATCTTTCCTTGCTCCACCTTGCCACCCTTATTTTTGCATTTGTTTACTAAATTGTTGAGTTGCATTTAACTTATCCTTTTTAATATAAAACACTCTTTCTGGAATCTCCAGAATAAAGTTACTTTTGTATAGAGCTCTCATGATAGGATCAGATCTTCTGCAATGTATTCCTCTACATTCTTACTGTCAAATAGAAAATCCTTCCACCAAGACAATGCTCCTGCAAATATTTTCAAAACGTGTATGCGATACAGATCTCCTTATATTCACCAGTTCATATTGTTGCAAGGATCATATTCAGGCAATTGAAATATCAAGATGTCACAATTCAACCCCTCAAAAAACCTATAATGGTCATCACATCACTTGCAAAACATTTTCTTCATATTTCTGTAATAGTCATATCTCTGCAAGTGCAAATTCCAGAACTTAGGATTATATACTTACCCTCAAGAGATGATATTCAAGCCATAACACCATTACGCCATCGTAACCATTATTTTGTCAGGTCTTTGTACACCCGCATCATATCTCTGCACGTTTGAATGTATTAACTCAGATCTTTTTCAAGTCTTCTAATTTTCCCTCAACTTATGCACACACACTCTCTCATCAATGTCAATTGTATGTATATGGTTTTAACTAATTTTACATGGACTATTTTACATTGGGTGTGAACCCAATTGGTTCTTCAAGCCAACCAGAGAATTCTCTATCGTTAAAAATATTTGCACAGAGTATCAGCCCTCGGGGATTATTTGGCTTCATTACTTGAGTTAGACCAATGGGCATAGAACCAAGCACATGGGACCATGGGATTTATTGTGGGGGATTAGACCCTTGACTTGGATCTCGAGGTAGGGGGGAACAATATACAATGAGTTGACGTGTGTATTTTCTTTTGAACATGTGTTGAAATTGTGGGGGGGTGCCTTTCTATTAAACCGTGTGCTAGTTAGTCACCCGCAATTTAACGAGAGTCAATGAACTCTTCTCCCAATGGACAACAATATCTCCATAGTCCGATCTTATTTAATGTGATTTCCAAGGTACTTATTGTGGGCCACACAATATTTTTTGGATCAATGTTGATCCATTTTGTGATCAACAATCAATCCTCCTCCTCGTTGATCCGATTAGCGGTTCTTTTATAGATGGTGGTTCTATTATATCATAGGCTTGCTACAATTAGTGGCTCTATCATTTATGCCTTCCATTTCTCTATAATGATCAGCAATCCTGGTTTTTCCACGTCGTCACATTGTGATCTTTCCATGTGGCTTTATCACCACCATGGATCTTCTTTCCATCAATTTATTTTGCTCGTTCGATTCATTAATCTTTACCATTGATTGTTTACGTGGATCTCTTATGGATATCGAGTTTCCTTTGTTGGTCCTAGGTTTGAACAGGATTGTGCATGTATGTAAACTATTGTTACATCCAAATGGTCTTGAGATCTCATGTAGGCATTGGCTTGGTGGATGACGGGAGACCTTCAGTGTGAATTTCACTTTGTTAGCTCCCCCTACATTGTTTACATCAATAACACAAGCTATCCAACAATCTCCCCTTGCAATATTGACATCAATGACACAAATTATCCAACAATAATAGGAGTCCCTCCTTCAAAACTAAATAAAGGGACCACCTATTTGAATATAAGTTGGTGTTCCCTAAGAACCAAGGGCCACTACAAAAAACAAGATTTGTGCCTTTCTGGAGCTAAAAAATAAAAAAAATAAAAACTTACCACAGAAGCAACACCAAATCCCACCTCTTAGGTTGGAATCACATTGACTATAGATAAAGAATTCAAGAATTTTGTGGTTCGACCATGCCTCACCACACCCCCCAAATTTCTCTACCAAAATCTAGTCAACAAAGGGGCATGGTCAATCAAGAGGGAGACATGGGAGTCTAACGCACATTAAAACAATAATAGGATTCCATCCTTCCAAAATTAAATAAATGGACCACCTATTTGAATATAAGTTGTTTGTCCCTAAGAACCAAGGGCCACTACAAAAAACAAGATTTGTGTCTTTCTGGAGCTAAAAAGGAAAACCCAAAAAAAACTTACCACAGAAGCAACATTAAATCCCACCTTTTAGGTTGGAATCCCATTAACTATAGATCAAGGAGTCAATAATTTTGTGGTTCGACCATGCCCCACCACACCCCCTCCCCCCAAATTTCTCTACCAAAATTTATTCAACAAATTGCTTTGCTTTTCTACTTGGGCCACCAAAAGAAAGTTCAAGTTGTGGGATCTCATATTGATGCAGATGATGATTTAATTCCATTGAGAATGGCAATGCTGCCAATGAGAAAAAATTCTGATGATTTATAGATATGCCAGTCAATGTTCCAAGATGATATTGATGATGTTGTCCTCTCACCCACCTGATGTTGTTGATGATGTTGTCCTCTCTCTCGCCAGATGTTGTTGTAAAATACCCTTCTTGTTAAGGGGGAGTGTTGAAATAATGTAACTGCAAAGTGTATTTTAATTGTTATTGTTGTATTATTCATTAGATCAATCCCCTATTGTTGATTTATCATGTCGGTTGTTATAAAAGACCAAATCCCCTTTTGCGGATTGGCCAAAACATAATTGTAATAGGCAAAATAAGAAGTCGGCCCCATAATATATTAAAGAGGCCCCAGAAGATAGTAAAGGTGGTTATAACCACCCAGATTGAGAAGTCGGCCCTGCCAATAAAAAGACACCTCCACACGTGCCAGAGTTGTATAAATAAGGAGGCTAGCGCCTCACTTAGACACACAATCACTTTTTCATTGAGAAGCAAGTTTTGGAGCTACAATTGGAGAAGAGAGAGAGAGAGAGGCGCAATCTTGGGAGAGGACTTTCTATATTTGTTTGAGTTATCTATTGGCCTTGTATTGGTTATCTATAATAAGGATGTTTTGACAGGTTTTCTCCCCCATGAGGGTTTCCCGGGATAAATGATGTGTCTCTTGTGATTGTGTATTTCTCAATGATACTATATATTTTATTGTTATCTAGTGAAATGCAAAGAACTCTAATAATATCTTAAACCTTAACAAATACAGCCATATCAAGCCTTGTACAGAAACATTTTTTCTTTGCTTTTCAAATTCGACTCTTTCACTTCGAAATTTCCTTTATTTAGTTGTAGGAACTTGGGGCTTTTTCTCAATTTCATCCAATTTCACCATGGAAACTGTAAACATTTTGTCAAATGATTTGCAAACAAACTCTCCCTCTGTCAGACAGTTCACTTGTGTTCTCTGCTAAATGGCCCATGCAGGGTCAGTGTTGAAAAACTGGGCTCTGATACCACTCTATAACGTACCCAGCCACCCAAGTTGGGCCATGTCACACAAAAAATTTCTCTTTATCAGCTCTGATACCATTTTAGTAATGTACCTAGCCTCTAGCTAGGAAACAATACGTGCGGAATACACATAACACAAAACTTCTGCTAATTTAAGCCATTCTTTTATTGTTATCCGTTTTCCGATAGCCTACAACTACAATTTATAACAAACTTAGCTATAGCAATAACCATAAAACATATGCATCTGAAGCATGTTAATAATCAACATGAGATACAACTAAATTGTTGATTACAACAACATATAATTCATTCTCATTCAAGAACAGTTCATGCACAACAATAACACATGTAAATAACTCAGTACAAGATAAAGCACTTATCTTAAAAAAGAATCATGCAACCAGTTGCTTGGGACGGACATTCCACCCAACCGTAGACTGAATATTCCAAATCTCAATAGCCACTCACCCTTGAGTTGAGGTTAGAAATCCACAAAAGAGGGTGGTCTCTCACAGTCCACTCACAACTCATAAATCTATATACCCAACTAATAGCATCCTACAATGATCTCGACTTTTCCACAAACTCTCTTCATCTTGACCTGCCCAACGCAAGGAATGCACCATTCATTTATCAAGGATAACCCAGGGGATGTACCATATGTTTATCAAGGATAACCCAAGCGATGAACCATATGTTTATTAGGGTTAACCCAATGGATGTACCATCTGTTTATCAAGGATAAACCAAGGAATATTCCATTTGTTTATTAGGGTCTCTCTGGCACAGGTAGCTAGGAATATCTCAGCTTGGAAATCAAGGGAAAATGTTGCTAGGAAAACTACCAGTAAACGAATAGCAACACTTATTGTTTGACTGCAACTCACCCCGAAGTTCACTCTTCATGGCTCAAAACCTAGATCTTCAGTCTTCCAGCTCCAATTCGCCCCAATTCGCTCCAATTGCGCTCCAGCTTCTTCTAGAATTCGCCTTTCACGGATACGTCGACCTTCGGCTCTGTTTTCCTCTTTTTTTTCTTTCCCATTGGTTCTCGTGCACTCACTTAACTAACTGTAAAATTATTCGAACAATTGTTACTATTGTCCCAACCCATACGAAATTCCTCTCTTTTGCTTGTATTTTTTAACTCACACTCTTCCCCAAGCTGATTGTACTCAACCCCCATGTGCCCAATAAATTCGAGATGTGACCACTCACACCCACCCTATTACATGTATTCAATGATTGGATTTGGAAACACTCAATCAGAAATGGGAAGGTTCATATACAACAGCATATTTAGGAAAATGGGATAAATCCATAAACTTGGGTAATTTCCCCCTTGGACCCTTGTTGGTCATTATCCTAGACACTCCCCTCTCTTGTGGATTACTTCATCCCTCGTCTCTTGTCAATGTCCCCTTAGTAATTGGCATCACATTTTATTATTAAAACATTGAAATACAATTCGCATATTAATCAAACTGGGGATTACAATGGGGATGCTACATTATTTATTGCAACAATTTGTTGGTTAATAGGGGCTTGTATCCAACTTTTGCAATCATGAGATTTAGGGCCAAAATGATGGCATTTATAACATTCAATATCGTATTTAAACAATGCAGCAAATAAATTCTTGTTTATGTTGTCAACAAGATTTTTTACTTTGTTATTCACATAATTATTTCTTGGAGCATTGTACATGCCTCCATTTATTCTTTGGTCATTTATTGGATATGCTCTACAATCTATTCCCTTATGTCCAAAATTGTTACATGAAAAACAGTTACCAAGAAAGAGATATCCATACATGTTCATAGTAGGTTTTCTTGATGTCATCACTTTTTTGGATTCATTCTTCCTGTGAAGGACAACTAACTTTTGTTGACCAGGGTTTGCTTCATTAGTGTTCTCATTTAGTTCAGTGGGATTGTTCAGTGCCATAGCATATCTCTTGGGTTCTTCCCTGGTTCTCTAAAGTGTGGGGTTGGGATCGTAACCAAGTCTAGTTATGTCGAATGTTGATATTTGATTACTAATCATATTGCCTAACATCATGGAACTTTGTTCAAATATTTTTTCGTTGTTCAGCTCAACTATAAGTACATTGATTCCGTTCATTAGGTGAGCATTTTATTTTTCAAATTTCTCACAATCTTCTCATTTGTTTTACATTTGAATCATTATTTCCTCTTCAACTTTCTTTTGTTCTTCTAGTTGAGAAGCCAGATCAGAATTATGCGACAAATGTTCTTTCACTTGTCTATTCTTTCTTCTGAGCCTTTCTATTTCATCTAGGGTACAAAGTAATTCTCCTTCAAGATCAACATCCACATCATCATTTTCTACAATCTATGGGATGTTGTTATTGTCTTCATCTTCATTGGATTATGTTTCTTGGACCATGAAGACAACATCATTTTGCAACTTCTTGATCACTTTCTAAAGATGAGTAGTAGTCCTCCTTGGAATAAAGGTTCTTATTTTTCTTGTGGAAGTATTTGTTCCTTTAATTGTTGCCCTTCCTTATTTCATTTGGGTTAAATTTATCTTGATCTTTGTTATCCTTGTTCTTATTATGAGGACATTTGGCAACAAAGTGTCCTAGTCCACCACAATTAAAACATTTGAAAGAAGCATACATTTATATTTTCCAATTCCTCTCTGGTGCCTTCTTACAAAGTTGGCTTCTTCTGTATCAAAATCATCATTTGAGTTGTCACTTGATTTTTCTCTTCTTTTGTTAGTATTGTTTGAGGCTTTGAAAGTTGCTTCCCTTTTAGGTACTTCTTCTTATCCTATTCGCATCTCATATGCTGTAAGAATTCCATGTAATTCACCCATTGTTAATTTGTCCAAATATTTTCTATCTTCAAGAGTTGATATCTTAGAATCGAATCTCGTAGCAAGTGAACTGAGTACTTTTTGCACAAAAAAAAAATCATCAATTGTTTCTCCTAATCCTCTGATGATTCCATCCACATGAAGACAATATGCTGCAATGTTTTCTTCATCATTCATCTTCAGACTTTCAAATTGACTCCTATGAGTTTGTAGTTTTGCTTGCTTGACTTTATCATCTCCTTCATAAGTGGTCTTCAGTTTATCCCACATCTCCTTTGCAAATGTGTAGTGCATAACTTTGGTGAATTCTGATTTTGATAATCCTTCCAGAATTGCATTCATGGATTTTGAGTTATTTTCATTGAGATTCTTTGCACCTATGTCAAAAAGTGAATTTGATGGAGCTTCATAACCATTCTCGATTGATTCCCAAACATCATATCCTAGTGACTGCAGATATACTCTCATTCTGATGCTCCAAGAGGAACAATATGTTCCATCAAAGTATGTATATTTGCTTAAGGATAGTCTCTCTTGTTTATCCATGTGATCTGTTGGGATCTTCCTTCTAGTCGTTAGAATGTTGTTGAAGGAACCCACTCTGATACCAATTGTTGAAATTTTTTATAGTACTGAGAGGGGGGGTGAATCAGTATTGTATACTTTTATTACTTTTTATTATGATATGATTTTATAGCATAGTTGGGATTTATGCTTGCAGTCAATTATACCAGAAATGTACCAATCATAATTACAAACAGTAGTCAACACATTTTAAAATATAGATATGGAAACCCAGATTGTGAAGATCTTAAAAATATTTATAAATGAATGTCAATTCATGCATGAATAAATGCCAATGAGCACACCAATCCTCTGTAGGCACCAACCTACAAATGGATGAGGACACCAATCCTATGTAGGAACCAACCTACAAACAGGCACCAACATACAAATGGATGAGGACACCAATCCTTTGTAGGCACCAACCTACAAACAGGCACCAACTTGCAAATTGAGCTCCAACTCAATCTTTCCTTGCTCCACCTTGCCACCCTTATTTTTGCATTTGTTTACTAAATTGTTGAGGTGCATTTAACTTATCCTTTTTAATATAAAACATTCTTTCTGGAATCTCTAGACCATAGTTACTTTTATACAAATCTCTCATGATAGGATCAAATCTTCTACAATGAATTCCTCTACATTCTTACTGTCAAATAGAAAATCCTTCTACCAAGACAATGCTCCAGCAAATAATTTCAAAACGTGTATACAATACAGATCTCCTTATATTCACCAGTTCATATTGTTGCAAGGATCATATTCAGACAATTGAAATATCAAGATGTCACAATTCAACCCCTCAAAAAACCTATAATGATCATCACATCACTTGCAAAACGTTCTCTTCATATTTGTGTAATAGTCATATCTTTGCCAGTCCAAATTCCAGAACTTAGGATTATATACTTACCCTCAAGAGATGATATTCAAACCAGAACACTAGTACACCATTGAAACCATGATTTTATCAGGTCTTTGTACACCTGCATCCTCTCTTTGCACATTTGAATGTATTAACTCAGATCCTTTTCAAGTCTTCTAATTTTCCTTCAACTTCTGCACACACACTCTCTCATCAATGTCAATTATATGTATATGGTTTTAACTAATTTTACATGGACTATTTTACATTGGGTGTGAACCCAATTGGTTCTTCAAGCCAACCAAAGCATTCTCTATCGTTGAAAATATTTCCGCAGAGTATAAGCCCTCGGGTTTTATTTCGCTTCATTACTTGAGTTAGCCCAATCGGCATAGAACTAAGCACATGCGACCATGGGATTTATTATGGGGGGTTAGACCCTTCACTTGGATCTCAAGATAGGAGGGCGCAATATACAATGCGTCGACGTGTGTATTTTCTTTTGAACACGTGTTGAAATTGTGGGGGGTGCCTTTCTATTAACCCGTGTGCTAGTTAGTCACCCGCAATTTGAAGAGAGTCAATGAACTCCTCTCTCGATGGATAAAAAGATCTCCATAGTCCGATCTTCTTTAATGTGATTTCCAAGCTACTTATTGTGGGCCACACGATATTTGTTGGATCAATGTTGATCCATTTTGTGATCAACTATCAATCCTCCTCCTCGTTGATCTGATTAGCGGTTCTTTTATAGATGGTGGTTCTATTATATCATAGGCTTGCTACAATTAGTGGCTCTATCATTTATGCCTTCCCTTTCTCTACAATGATCAGCAATCCTGGTTTTTCCAGGTCATCACACTGTGATCTTTCCACGTGGCTTTATCACCACCATGGATCTTCTTTCCATCAATTTATTTCGCTCGTTCGATTCATTAATCTTTACCATTGATTGTTTACATGGATCTATTATGGATATCGAGTTTTCTTTGTTGGTCATAGGTTTGAACAGGATTGTGCATGTATGTAAACTATTGTTACATCCAACTGGT
>CBVK0101102299.1:0-12638 GCA_900067695.1 Picea abies | reverse complement strand
TGATAAGTAATGGTTACATTCTTTACAGTATCATACATATGAGCACCAACTCATAATGAGGCTACAACCTCAGTTTTGCAAGCTGCAACTTGCTGAGAGCACCAACTCTCTATTTTCTCTAGCACCCACTAGAGGGAAGCACCAACTCCCTGGTTTCTCTAGCACCAACTAGAAGGAAGCACCAACTCCCTGGTTTTTCTAGCACCAACTAGAAGGAAGCACCAACTCCCTGTGTTCAAGCACCCACTTGAACCTTTGAGGACACAAGTCCTCCCTAGCTCCTCCCAACCACCCTGAAATATGAATATTTGTTACAGAAACTTATTACAGTGATATGAGGTTCAACAATGGCTTACCAGACTCATCACTGTTCTGATGCATTTCGTTGCTCTATCTACCTCATTGCCTTTCTGCACACATCACATGCGTTGTCTGTTCTTCCGCTTTTTATGCTCTGTGCGCCATGTCCATTCACTGAACAGTTCCTCTTCTATACTCTTCAGCTATTGCACTCTCCTCCTTCTTCACACAAGAATCACCTTCATCAACAACAATCACAACAACCTCCAATAGAAACAGCAACAACCACCTTCTCTTCTCTGTACTGTGTATTTATAGCTTCTGTGCACCTTGTGCATGCAATTTTCGCAATGCCTCTGCATGCTGACTCCACGCCAAATTCCTCAGCAACTTGAGTTCTCTGTCTGATCATCATCGTGACTCTTCAGCTTCTTTGGTCATTTTCCACCATGCATCCAGCAAAACTGAGTGTTCTAATGATATTTCTCAACCTCTCTTGCAGGTGAGACTCTTCGTCTTCTCTATAACAGTCGAGCTCACCTTCTCTGTTTTAGTTACAGCCTCAGTCCCATCCAGTTGTCAATCACCTCCACGAGTCGTCTTCATTCCACTGGCAGATTCCATGTAACTCTTCAGCTCCTCTGGAAATCACAGCGAAGTTTCCTCGCATCCTATGGTAGATGTCGTCAATGGTTACTGGTAGTTTCACAGTGTCGTGCAACGAAAACCCTCAGATCTTGTTCAAATTAATCTGCACCGTTGGATTGAATCCATGGGATCTTGTATTCACTTCAGCGTTTCGGCATTCGACAATTCTGTGCTGAGTGTCTTGACACTTTATTTCGTGATCTCTGAAACTCTGAATTGGAGCTTATCTGGACTGACCCCTTCTCTTCCCATGACCAAGGGATGTGACCAAGGCTTTATGTGAAAGGCGCTTTCATGATTTCGCCTATCGCTATTTCATAAATGTTGCATAGTTTCTTCTACCTCTCCATATCGTGATTCGCGAAACTCTGATAAAGGATTAGATCAACAGTCCAGATCGAATCTTGTCTTGATGGTTGCAATTGAATCGCAATATCGCATATCGCTATTTCGTAAATGTTGCATAGTTTCTTCTGCCTCTCCATATTGTGATTCGCGAAACTCCTACAGTGGTGTCCATCTGCTGACATCACATGTGGATTGACACATGTTGAACACTGCCAAGTGTCACTCTGATTCGTGACTTACATGTGCTTGAAGTGTTGAATCTGCCTGACACTTGTCATTACCTGGTTGTGCCACGTGTTTCTAGCTGATGTGGTCTGCTGACGTGAGTCGGGTTGACGGTCCATGATCTTTTCGTGATCTCGCATCTCATTGTTCCTTAGATGGAGGTTCTCGTCACTCCAAGTCGCGATAAGCGAAGCTCCAAGATGGAGCTCAGATCAACGGTCCAGAATCTTGGTGTATTGACAGTCCAGATCTCTTCGTGAATTTGCATCTCACAGTTCCTATGATGAAGGGTCTCATCACTCCAAGTCACGATAGCCGAGACTCTGAGATGGAGTCGAATCAACGATCCACATTCTTGGTGATCCGATGGTCCTGATCTTTTCGCGATCTCGCGTCTTGTTGTTCCTTAGTTGGAGATTCTTGTTACTCCAAGTTGCGATAGGCGAAGCTCTGAGATGGAGTCAAATCAATGGTCAATATCAAACCTTGATCTGATGGCTAGGATCAAACCCCGTTCCATTGAATTTCCATTCAGTGACATAACGATCTTTCTCCACGTGTCCTCTTGATCCAACGGACCACGACTATCATATTCTCCTTCCAACTTCACCATATCTAATGGCTATTGGTCCTTCGTACTTCCCCTGGATCCTACGGCCCAGATCTTCTCGCGATTTCACAACTTCGTCGTGTGAGTTCTCGACACCTTCAAGTCCCGATCTACGAAACCCCGAAATGGAGTCAATATTGCATTTGACTCTGCACTAATTCCTCCTAAGCCTGCGTTGTTCCTCTTTGTCCATCAATGCACATTCTGATCCTGCCATCTTCATTGTTGTACTTGCCATCAATGACAAGCATACACTACCTGTTAATCATTTGCCAACATCTTCTATATCTTTAGCTTATACAGGAGTGAATACATCACTATGGAATCATAGGCTTGGACACATGAGTGAGAAGGGGATGCATATACTTCAAAAAATAAATTTGTTGCTAGATCTTAAACAAATTGATTTGTATTTCTATGAGGATTGTGTTTATGGAAAACATAAGAGAGTCAGATTTCTCAAAGTCGGAAAAGAAAAGAAGAGTGAAAGGTTAGAGCTTGTGCATACAAATGTATTTGGACCAGGTCATGTATCATCTCTTGTTGGCTCTCATTATTATGTTACTTTTGTTGATGATGCAACTAAAAAAACTTGGGTTTATTGCATTTAACAAAAATATGATGTTTTTGATAATTTTAAGAAATTGAAATCTTTGGTTGAGAATGAGATAGGAAAAAGGTTGAAGTGTCTCATATCAGACAATGGAGGTTAATATTGCAACAAGGAGTTTGATGATTATTGTTCATACCATGGGATTCATAGAGAGAAGATAGTTCAAATAACACCACAAGAAAATGTGTGTCGGAAAGGATGAATATGACAATCATGGAGCGTGAAAGGAGTATGATATTACATGCTAGTTTTCCCTTACATTTCTGGGCATATGCTCTAGATATTGTTGTTTACTTAATAAACAGAGGACATTCAAGCTCTTTGGATGGTATAATTCCAAAGGAGGCATGGAAAGGTAAAAATGTAAACTATTCTTTTTTGAGGACTTTCGGTTGTGAATCATTTGTCCATATTGATAAAGAAAATAGAACAAAGCTTGAGGAAAAATCCAAGACATGTACCTTTATTGGATACGGTGTTCATGATTTTGGTTATTGCTTATGGGATTATGAAAATAAAAAAATCATGAGTAGAGATGTCATATTCAATGAGAAGGTCATGTACAAAGATCAGTTGCAAGGAAAGAAATGTGGAAAAAAAAAACCATTATACAAAGCGTTTGATGAGATCACTGAAAATGAAATTCCAAAGGAACCAAAAAATCAAAATGTACGACAGGAGCAACAGGTACCTCAAACTCCTAGAAGTGTTGTTAGAAGATCTACCAAGCTTAGGATACCCCTTGAATGATACTCTCCTTCATTGTATTATTTATTATTGATTGATTCTGGTGAACCAGAATGTTATGAAGAGGCAATGCATGTAGACACCAAAAAGAAGTGGGAGCAAGGCATGAAAGAGGAAATTGATTCCTTGGTAAATAACCAGACTTGGGATTTGGTTCAGTTGCCTATAGGAAAAAGAGCATTGCAGAATAAATAGGTTTAAAAGTTGAAGGAAGAAGATGGAGGAAAAAAGTGGTACAAGGCTAGACTTGTTGTAAAGAGGTTTGCACAAAAGCAAGGTATAGATTTTGATGAAATATTTTCTCTATTGTTAAAATGACTTCAATTAGGACTATTTTAAGTCTTGTGGTAGTAGAAGATTTTCATCTTGGATAGTTAGATGTAAAAACAATTTTTCTCCATGGGGATTTGGAGGAGGAGATTTATATGGAGCAACCACAGGGGTATGAGGTCAAACAGAGGGAGAATTTGGTATGAAGTTTGAAGAAGAGCTTGTATGGCCTAAAGAAATCTCCAAGGCAATTGTATTTAAAGTTTGGTAGGTTTATGACAGAACAAGGTTATAGTATATGTCATTATGATCACTGTGTTTATTTTAAAAAGATAGAAAATCGAAGCTATATTATCTTGCTATTGTATGTAGATGACATGCTTGTTGTGGGGTCTAATATGAAAGATATAAATGTGCTCAAGAATAAATTAGCTAATTCATTTGCAATGAAGGATTTGGGTGTTTCAAAGAAAATCCATGGTATGAGAAAAACAAGAGACAGGAAAAATCGCAAATTGACATTGTCTTAGGGTGAGTAAATAGAGAAGGTGTTGGAGAGGTTTAGAATGGAGAATAAAAAACTAGTTAGTACACCTTTGGCCATCCATTTAAAATTAACTAAGGAAATGTTTCCCAAGACACATAAGGAGATAGAATACATGTCCAAGGTCCCTTATCCATTAGTAGTTGGCAGTTTGATGTATGTGATGGTTTGCACAAGACCAGATATTGCACATGTAGTGGGAGTTATGAGAAGGTATATGAACAATCTAGGTAAAGAAAATTGGGAGGCAGTAAAGTGGATTCTTGGGTATTTGAGAGGTATTTCTACTCATGCATTATGTTTTGAAGGTTCAGATTGTTCTACATGGATATGTTGATTCAGATATGACAGGTGATAAAGATAGCAGAAGGAGAATCAAATGGTATATTTTTACTATAGGTGGAACAACAGTAAGTTGAATTTTGAAACTGCAAAAGGTTGTTGCACTTTCAACAATAGAGGAAGAGCATGTTGTTTCTACAGAGTCTAGTAAAGAGATGATTTGGTTACAGAGGTTTATGGAGGAATTGGGAAAGAAGCAATAGAATAACAGGTTGTATTGTGACAATGAGAGTGCCATCCATATTGAGAAGAACTCAACCTTCCATTTGAAGAATAAGAATATACATCTCAAGTACCATTTCATACGATCCGTCTTGGAAAATGGACATTTGAAGTTGGAAAAGATACACACTAGACAGAATCTTGCAGACATGTTAAAAAAGGGAGTAACCAGGGAGAAACGGATTTCCTGCTCAGTTTCAGTTGGTATTCAAGAATGAAGTTGAAGATGAGAAATTTTCCAGGTCCAAGAAGGTTCATAGTCCAACAGATACTACAATGGTGGAGTTGTTGACATCAGTCTCAAAGTGGGAGATTGTTGGTTGTGGATCCTGAATATCTTCCTGATTCAGAGGTCTTTGTTTTCAGCTTTGTTTATAACCCATGTAAACTTTATACCCTGAAAGAATGTACACTCCTCCACGCGGGGGAGTGTAGAGGTGGTTTACCCCCTCTGAAGGGTTTGGGGGAAAGCGGGGGTTCGGGGGCGAATCCCCCAAAGGAAAAATTGCCTCGTAAATGTATATTGTAATTTCAATGTAAATCTCAACCATTCATTATAAGGTCACAGATTTGATGGTAGAAGTTATGTTAGGGTTTTTATCCATAGAAGGAAACCCTCTTTTGTGAGGGAAATGTATTGTGGCTATGCATTATTTTGAATATTGTATTCTGAGTGAGGAGACCGTGAGAGAAAGAAGAGGAAGTCACAACAGGTTTGTTGTAGGTTATATCCCTTCATTTGTTGGATAATAATAAAGGAAGGACCTGGTAATTTTTCTGGTGGACGTAGCCCACACTGGGTGAACCATGTATATCTATGTCTCTATTATATTGTGTATCTTCTGTGTTTTATTTCCGCATTTGTTTTATTTAATTGCTCTGCGATCATGTTTTTCTAAGTGTTGTTTTCGTTCATTTTTTCTTGGATATTTCCCAAGATTGTTGGACAATATTATGTTTCATGGTTTGTTGCGTGACAATACATACATGTTGCTAGTGGAAGTGGGCACTCCCTTGCATAATGTCTTGGCTTTTGGAAGTTGTGGCACACTACTGGCCCTCTGCCTCGTCCAAATAATCCTCTACCTCTTCCCCCACCTCTGTATCCACCTCGATCAACTCACAGTGTTTTTTAGTGAGGTACTTGGTTATACTGCATGGGGTTAATAAATATGTTGAAAACTGTAAAATGCATACTAAAACAAGCTTGCTAGAATGGTGGAAACCTATCTCTGAGAAGAAATGTGATGGATATGCTCATTCGTAAGAAGATGAGTACAATGAGGATCTAAAGGAATTTTACAATAAACATGAATTCCAAAACCCTGGACATCCAAAAACCTAACCTTAGGAGATGAAGCGTCAAAAGTCATGTGGGCATCGTTGGGGTAAGTTAGTACATCAACTTCCCAGGGTCGTAACTTTTGCATACGATCTCTGTTTAGGGCGCACGATAGCTCGTTGGAAAGGTATCAACGAGGAGAATCATTTTGGGGGCTCAATAAAATCCTTTAGTTGTCATTGAGGTTCTTAATCGTGAAAAAATGATGTTTAGTCCCTCAAAATGGCTCCGAAAGTATGGGACCCGAAAAACTACTAAAAATAGTAAATTGCCAAAAGACTGTTTTGAGCTAGTTGGAATAGATGGGTGGCTACCAAGATCCTCTTAGATCAATGCTCTCCCATTAGGAAGAAATGGTCTCCATTGCATTTATTTCCCCCATAAAATGAGGATTTTTTGTTGAATTTGGCCCTAAGTGAGCCACTTTCTTTGGTGCATGAGATGCCCTACTTTGACAACCCAAAAAAGATGGATCCTTTGTTGGTGACTGACGAAAGGGGTTGTGTTCGGTTGAGATATGTATGGATCTATTATAGTTGTGTTGAACATAGGGAATAATCTCATCCTAGGTGTGGGGGTTCTTGGAATTGGACATGCATAGGATGTGCACGATCATCCGGTAGACAACCTCAGTTTGGACATCTATCTGGGGGTGGAAGGCAGTGGATTTGGTGAGCTTGGTGTCCAATAGTGACTATAGGATTGACCAAAATGTGTTGAGGAACCGATTGTCTTGATATGAGATAATGGTTTGTGGGATCCCAAAGTGTACCCACACTCGTTCAATGAAGAGATTGGAAGTGGCCTCCATAGTGATGTTCTTCTTGCAAGCGGCCATAATATCCATCTTTGAAAAGCAATCAACAACCATAAAAATACAGTCATTTATCTTCTTGGTGGATGGAAGGCCCGACATAGAGTCCATTGAGATGGTTTCCTAGGTCCTTCCAGGAGTAGGTAGAGGAGTGTACAAGCCTTGTTTGTTAGTGGCCGGTTTGGAAATAGCGCAGACAATGTAGGAGAGGATATGCTTGTTGACACTTGTTGAATTTTCAGCCAATAGAAATGTCGTTGCAACACTGCCACGGTTTTTCCACACCAGAGTTTCTTTCCACCCTATTGTAGTGGGATTCCCAAATCAACTTTGCTCACTCACTAGATGGAATGCAAAGATGACCCAGATGGCACAACAACCCATCCTGAAGATGGAAATTAGTGACATTTGTGTTTGTGCCCAATAGCTGGTAGGTGTTCATGAAGTCAATATCTATCTCACAGAGGTGGGACCATCCATAGGTCTCGTGGCCACAAGAGTCTAGCACTATGGTGAGTGTCTCAACTAGAGTTCATCTAACGCAATCAATGAATCAGTTGGTACTTCCTATTTTATACTTGATGTTGAGGTGGAACTGCTGCAAATATGTGGACCACTTCTAATGGCAGTCATTTTGAAATTTTCCTTATGTCTGCATGAACTACAATGGCTTATGATCAGTGTGGACAATTTTCTCCTTATCGAGAATGTAATTCCCCCACTGGAGTCAAGCTTGCACAATAGAGTACATTTATTTTTCATAAGTAGAGAACTTACAGATTTCATCTGATAGTGTTTCACTATGATAGGCCATGGGGTGGCCATGCTGAGTGAGGATTGCGCCCATAGAATATTCTAAAGCAATTCTCCTGATATCAGAGGGTTGTTGTAGTTCAAGTAATGAAAGTATTGGGGATGAGCACAAGCATTTCTTTAGATCATCGAACATTTTTTTTTGGGACAGGATCCACAAAAAGTTTTCCTTACCACCACCCATGGTTATTTGGTTTAGGGCCCATCCAATATGGGAGAATTACAACAAAAACCTATGATAGAAATTAGCAAGGACTAAGAAGCTTCGAAGTTCAATGAACATGGTTAGGGATGGCTAGTCACAGATGACTTGTATCTTGGTTGGATCAACACGAACACCATGTGCCTCAACAATGTATCCTATGTATTTCACCATCTCCATGCTGAAGGAGCATTTTTCCAAGTTGTCATATAACTTGTGTTTCTGCAGAGTGTGCAAAACCTACTGAATGTGTTGCAAGTGTTCTACCCAAGTCTTGTTGTAGATGAGGATGTCATCTAGATACACATCCTCAAAAAAATTAGTGAAAGGCCACAATATATCATCTATCCTCCTCATGGAATTTGTTGGGGCATTTTTCAAACCAAAGGGAATGACCAACCATTCAAAAAGACCTTCTTTTGACTCGAAGGCAATTTTCCATACATTTGTTTTCTCTATTGGGACCTGATGGTAGCCAAACTCTAGATCAATATTACTGAAGTATTTGGCCCCTTTGAGATGATCAAGGAGATCATCGATTCGGGGAATCAGGTATTAGTTCTTGACTGTGATTTTATTTAGGGCCCGGTAATCAATACAAAGTCACTAGGTCTCATCTTTCTTCTACACCAAAATGATTGGGCTGCCACAAGGTGATGAGTTGGGTCAAATGTGCCCCTTGTAGAGAAGTTATTTGATATGACACTTGATCTCTCATTTTCTAACAGAGATTGGAAATATATTGGCCCATTGGGTAGAGGTGCATCGGGGATCAGATCGATGGGATGCTTGACCTAATAGTGCAGAGGTAACCCAATAGGTGATGATAATATGTCTTTGTATTATTCCATGACTTTATCCACTTGCTTCTACTGCATGGAGAGGTCGCTCATGGAGGCCATGGATTCAGCTTCAACATTTCACTCACTATGAGAATGAATCACGAAGAATAAAAAATTCCTGGTCTGAGAAATGACCTTCCTACATTGCTTGGTAGATATCAAGAAAATAACACTAGGTGGGACTACCTTGGGTATCCTGTAAAATTTCTTGTTCAAAGTAATAATAACACTGCGAGGCCTAAACTCATATACAACATGAAGTTTCCATAAATAAGGTTGGCCCAAAATAACGTCACAAACTTCAAGGGGAGAAACATCACACAATACCTCATCTTTGAACGACTTGATGTCATACATTGTTGGTTGATGCGAATATCACTTCCTTGATGGAGTGATCCGATGGTGTAGGGTTGCAGGTGCGATGTTGTCGACAGGGCTAGTCGCTTGATGACCTCTGCTAAGATAAGGTTTTTATTGCTACCTCTATCAACGATGAAATGTAGTGGAGTTCCTTTCACCCACATCTATGAATGAAAGAGGCACTTGCCTTCCTCTATCTCATCAGGTTCACTGGGTTGGATCTTGGTGGTAGCAATGGTGGCACTAGGTTCCACGTTAATGATTTGTCTCCCCTTTTCTGGTTCTAAGTCAGAGTCAGAACGCACACCTAATTCATAGTATTTTACCTCAGCCACCAATGACTTCTTTGAGTGGAAATCAACAGTGTTATTCTAGGGGCTCTTATGGACGTCACACCACTTCTCAGTATCTCTTTTCATCTTCCCATTGTCCTTTTTTTCTTTCGACTTGGACTAGTTGTCCTGAGGTTGCCCATATTTTATTTTTCCTTCCTTCTATGGGTTGGGGTTGCCCTTTCTCTTCTTCAATGGTGAGGGGTACCGAGACCCAAACTTTTGCGTATTTTGTTTAATCTTCTACTCGATTTTGACAGCATATAGATACATCCAGACAAAAACTCCCTTTTTGTCTGGATGTATCTATGCAGACCACACACGGTACTTGAACACCAGATGTCTCTCATAATATTTTATACCCGGCTTAGTGTGCAAGGTATGGAAGACATTGGTGAAATCTGGGATTGTTTGGTCTCTTTCCTGCTGCAGTGTGGTCCATCTTGTATACAGTTCATCATAACTTCCAACAGGGTAGTATTTTTCCTTAATAGAATCCCTAAAGGAACCCCAAGTGGGTGCAACTACAAATAATGTGGATCCCTCTATTTCCTTTTTCTCACAGGATGTCTACCACCAATATTTGACATGGGGGATGGCCTTGAGGATCACAAATGTAATGTTTTCTCTATCGAAAAAGTTGTGGGCAGAAAAATAGCCTTATTGAAGGTTTAACGATTTATCTATGGCATCCGCATCTATTTGAACTTCAAATGTAGGAATATAAAAATTGATTTGTACCTTCAAGGGGGCGACACCTCCACTTGAGTTTGATGTGTCACTTGTCGGTAGTCATTGAAGGAATTGTGCAAAGTTGTCTATCATCTTGTTCCTCTGTTGCTCAAGGGATTCCTCAAGAAACATTTTGAGAGGATATCCTATCTCATCGTATTTATTTTTGTCTTCCATGGATAGTTTCTTGGGTGTGTGAGAGAATTTTTCCTTAATAGAAACAAGCTCAAGACCCAACTCTCTATACCCTGACTGCGTCCGGGACATGCACTAAAAAACGACAAGGAGCAGACCGCCCTAATGCCATTGATCCAGATTTATGAGAGAAATGAAATGAAAACATAGATTTATAATATTAAAATAGAGACACAATGAACAATAACAGATATGCAGTAAAACTTGACTTTTATTAAATAAGAAATATGATGAAAACTGTAAAATGTAGACTAAAACAAGCTTGCTAGAATGGTGGCAACTTATCTTTGATAAGGGATGTGAGGGCTCCGTTCATTCTCAAGAAGATGAGTACAATGAGGCTCTAAAGTAATTTTACAATAAACATGAATGCAAAAACCCTACACATCCAAAAACCTAACCTTAGGAGATGAAGCGCCAAAATTCATATGAGCCCCGTTGGGGTAAGTTAGTACATCAACTTCCTGAGGTCGTAACTTTTGCATACGATCTCTGTTTAGGGCGTACAATAGCTCGTTGGAAAGGTATCAACGAAGACATTAATTTTGGGGGATCAATCAAAGCCTTTGGCCTTTGACTATGATTGAGTTTCCCGATCGTGAAAAAATGATGTTTAGGCCCTCAAAATGGCCCCGAAAGTTTGGGACCCGAAAAACTGCTAAAAATAGTAAATTGTCAAAAGACTATTTTGAAATAGTTGGAATATGTGGGTGGCCACCAATATCCTCCTGGATCAGTATTGACGTGAATTCAATATTACATTGTCTACATTTATTCTATGAGAGGGAAATTCCTATTTAATGCTTAACCAACATTACAAACATCGAATATGCATCAAATTCCGACCCCTAATGTAATAATGTCTAGAATGGTCTTTTGGATGATGTGCAAAGAATTTGTAGATTCTTTATCGCTATGATTATTCCTACATGGTTATTTGAGTATGTAATGCAGACATGAGGTGGAGAAAGTTTTTATTGCTAGATTGAAAGAAATGTATAACTATAATAAGAGAGAGGAGACAAGATAATCTCTACATTAAAACTGTTGAAACGAAATTTCTAGGATGTTGCAGTGGGGGAAACCGACAAATATGAGGTGGAGAATTTTTTTACTTCTACATTGAAACAAAGGTATAACTATAATAAGAGAGATGACACAATGTAATCTCTGCATCAAAATTATTTTAATAGAATTTCTAGGATGTTGCAGTGGGGGAAACTAATAAAAGGATTTAAAAGTGATAAGTATTTCCCACTTAGGACAAAATCCTCTACACCTTTAATCTCAAATGAAAATATCTAGTTCATCCTTGGGTTGTTTGTGAATAATATGATGCATACTTAGGCTTTTCATATCATTCCCTATTGTTTGCATACTTAGGGTTCTACAAATCAATCCCACGCTTGGTTCATGCTATGTCCGATCTACTATGCTCTTTAAAAAAATGATCAAATCTTGTCCACAACAAAATTGAAGAAATGTTTGTAGAGAGGTGGAAAAACATGGATGTCACATTGCATGATATTTGGACAAATGATTTTATTTTGTCAATACACGGATCAACTCTTGCAGTGTGCATGAATTGATTCTTCCATGTATAGAAATATGAAATATTTGGGATGTTTTGTCATGCTTGAAGGTAAGCTTTATAAAAGGGAAATGAGGAAATGGTTTCTATTGAAACGAACACCCTAGACACAAAATCAATGAGATCATTGTGAGGTTATATTATGTGGATAAGTGAAATAAATGCCTCTAAACTAGGAGGTTCAAAGCATGAAAACATGGGGAGAATGATGCATTTATGGATTAAGTGAAAAATTCAAGGCTTCATCAAATTCCTATATTAATTAAGTGTTAAGACGGACCAAATATCTCTAGGTGCAAACCTTAACCTTTCCTCAAGTTTTGCACTCTAAAAAAGGTTTCCACCTAAAGAAATTTGATCCCTCCCCAGGTTTGATAGATAAAGAGTTAAGATGGATCTATGCTGGTTTAATACATTAATATTACAAATATTACAAATATTAATATTAAAAAATATTAATATATTTTTTAATATATTAATCACTACATTGTTTTCGTGATCTATTAATTGAAGCTAGGTAAAATTTAAACAAATTCATATATATAT
>CBVK0101102293.1:0-13338 GCA_900067695.1 Picea abies | reverse complement strand
CTCCAAACTTAGGGAAATTTAATTAAAAATTAATTAATTAAAAAAAACTGCGAGGGAAAAACTCAAGGGAAATCATTAAGGCTGGAAGGCCCAATGATAACCTGAGGATAAAAAACCCTCGGTGAAAGGAACTCTCCCAGTGAACCGATGCCAAGGTAATTGACCTAGACATGACTCATGCAAACCTATTACATTATTAACCCACGCAGGGGTGCGGAAATTCCAAGTACAAAAATAAGTGCTGGGCCAAACACAGCCCTGTAGAACCAAGAATCTTCAATAATACTGGCATCTAATGATGCATCTCTTCATGGCACATGAGTTGACCACCGGTGCTAAATGGGCGGTCAACAGGGTGTGAATGAGAATCATTGAATGAAAATTGATTCAGATAAAAGCTCGGTATTTAGAAAGGTTTCTTTTTTGATGAACACGACAATGGATAGAATGGGCAGCAAACAACTAGAAGGGCAAAAAAGAATAAAAAATAATGAAGGTAAAGTGAACAAATGATGAAAATTAAGAGACAAGGACTTGATCTCTATTTAGAAAAATAATTAGAAAAGAACATGGAGGGAAGAAGGGTCTTTTGACACTAACTGGACTGGTAGGTAATAGGGTGTTGACAACAATGTTCCAAGGGCATAGCTTTGTAACCTTGTCCCATTCTTTTTTCAAAAAAATTGTGAACAGCTATAGTCAGGGCAGATCATTCCCGATGCAGAATGTCAATGCCAAAGCAAATGATATATAATATATTCAATGTGATGACTTTCAGGTATTTGATGGGCTCTGCCAAGAGATGGTTAACACAGGCTGCTTTGGTTTGGTGTGGGTAAGGCCAAAGAATGGAGTTCCACAGATGATGGAGGGTAGGGGCTGCGGGACAGGGATGCTATTCACAATTGGATGGACAACAAAGTTCTTAAGATAACGTTCTAAAGGGCACAGTCAATCTGTTTTTATTTGCTTGTTTGTTTTGGGTATTTGGCCAGTTGTTTGATCTCAGATTCTCCTCCCTTTTATCACTGTTGCAATCCTTCCAGGTGCAGATATTTTCTTCTTTGATAGATCTTGGGAGCTGTAAATTTTAGATGTTTACTTGTTTTACATGGATCAAATGACTATTATATTGAATTTATATGGATGTAAAATGTTATTCTTCTGCCAATCTATAATCTTTTTCTACCCATTCTTGACTCAGGCTAAGAATGTAATGTACAATTACAAGAAAAATGGATTGAGGCATGTGAGTTACAACTGGTTTTGTCTGATTTTTTTCAACTGAACTGCATTTTCAATGGCGTTTTTGTGCTTGAGTTTGTGCTGCTTATGCTCGTCCAAGATAGGAACTTTTGTTCTAGCTTTACATAAAATTACCAAGAACTATGATTATTTAGCCATGGAAATGTCTGTGAAATCAGCTACACGATTGTCGAGAACAATGTTTTTTTCTCTACTCCAAAGGCTTGGTCCTAAAGCTTTGTTACACTGTCATGACCCTAGGGCCTAGGTTTTATGGTTTTTATTTACAAAACATAAGTACTCTTAAGAGCAGATAATTACCATAGATAATACACCATGACATATAATTAACAAAGGATCTGAAAGACCACATAGCCACCAAACAGTTTCTTGCTTAAGCATCTTCCTTAGGAGTCCTCAAAGTCCAATGCTGATGACAAGTGAGACAGTACAGGGAGGTATTTATAAGGTCATTTACCTTATTGACCAGTCCACCTTTTGCCTTGATCCTAAGGCGCTGTGTATTATTTAATCAGGCTGCAGGCATGTGATCTGAGATTACTCCCACACCCCTAACTAAGAGTTAAGTAATGGGCTCAATCTTATTGCATGGCAAGTAATCGTAGACACTAAATCTCCTTAGTCATGCATCTAATATTAGGGAACCTACTATAGATCATATCTTCAACAGCCTAAATGTGTTTAGAAATCCGACTTTCATCAATTAAATGTGCAAACTATAGGCATTCCATGTTATTATAATTAGATCCCCAATGTTCTTCATGTGCATTTGCCATTTTCACAATAAGACACAAAAAATTGCCACATTCATCTTCCATTTTTAGTAGCCAATTTTCTTTTATTTCTTGACAATGTAAATGGATAGATCAGATTTTTGATAATAAAACAAAATATGTTTTTCCCAGAAGAAAGAAGGTTCGTAGTGAGGGTTATTCCAAGGTTATAACAGTTTATAATTCCTTCCTTTGTATGATCCATGAAATTTGTATCTTTGGTCTGCTTGAAGTCTAAGATCATCTTGTATCAATATCCTGATGTTGAGTTGAGTTCCATATCTTACTCATGGAACCAAAGGTTCGAGTGGGGTTGCTTGCCTATACAAGGAACAATTCTTTCCTCATACACACGTAGAAGGGTCAAAGGTGTTGGCCAAGTTCTTTTGGATTTCTTTGGAGAGGAAGTCTCCATTAAATAAGCTCTACATTGCAGCTTGTGACTTCCCCATGCCTATTCTACACATACTGTTTCTATTGATGACAACTCCCCTTTGCAAATTTATAGACCGAGGTCATAGAGTTCTCAACTTTAGGTGATGTTTTTCTAGGTGACTTCAATGCCCAAATTAGATAGGTGGAATGCTCCAACCATGATTTATACTTGGACCCTTTGGTGGTCCATTAGGTTGATATCCAAGAGAAGGGTCTTCTTAGATGATTGGTTGACTTTATCATCAACACCTATGGAAAACCCCTGATCAAGTTAGGAGAATCACATGTGGTAGTCATTCTCAATGGCACAAAGCACTTCCCTCATCATGGTAGGTATGCTTTTCTTTTGTTGGAGGAGCCATGGCCAATTATGTGTTGGCTAATGAGTCCTTTGCTTCAAATATTTTTGATATCCAAGTATTCATTCCCCCCCTCACCACTTTAACTAATAATGTTGTCATCACCTTTTGGGCCCTTCTTAACCAACCTCTGTTATGAACATAAATAACATCAATATAATAATAATAATAATAATAAATGAAGAGACATAATGAAAAGGTGTGTCTTATTGAAAAGACACGAGTATTAATGAAAGGGCACTCCGTCTAAATATATATAACGGGCCCTCAGTTGTAATCTATCATCTCATTCATTCTTATACATTTACTCAATATATTATTATTTCATCCTAAATGGATTACTTTATATTCAAGATATTTTGGATAATTTATGTGTGAGTGAACGTTATTCGTCTCATTTGGTATCAGAGCCTTGTTTTTCTGAACCCGGCCATTGGCCATATAGGCTTCCAGCCACAAAAAATATTCAGAGTTTCTCTAATATTCGGGTCCTTGACCACCCCGACTTTTATCCATTTAAAATCTATTGAAGAAAGACGTTCCGCTGCCAGATAAAAAAAAAATATATATATATATATATATATATATATATAATAATAATAATAATAATAAAACAAAAAAAAGAAAAGAATTAAGCCGCACTTAGCTACTGGTAGCCAATTCCGTACAGCTGCTGCTAGTCACGACCATGCTGCTGTACCATCCGCAACTGTCTGTACTGGTTGTGGAAAGATACCTTGGAGTTGTTGAAAGGGTCGTTGCAAAATTTCATTGAGAGTCATCACGCATATAAATTCAAGGAGGCGCACAATGTAGCAGCCGCCAAAACTCTAGATTCGTACAGCAACCGCCACTGGGCTTTGGCTAAACGTTCTACCTTTTGGGTTTTTTGGACGTAATCCAGTGATGTATATTTGGACAAAATCGCTATTTTCTGTTGTTTAAATTGCATTTCTGAATGCATAAATGGATTCAACGTGCTGAAAAACCTGAAAAACCCCTAGGGCACTCGGATTATACAAACTTAGCCACTCAAGTCTGTAGATCCAACCATTCATCACCGGATTTCCGGCAAGATCAAAAGGAAAAAGTTGTCGGAAAACAGCCAAAAGGTAGAACATTTAGACTACTGCGTCGCCACTGAATCTACTGTTCTAATGCATTTAAAATCCATACACATGCAATTAAAATTTTCCGTGCAGTTAGTTAATTATCAATCGAGTCATACAATTATTATTTTTTTAAATTTGGCGTACCAATGCTGTACACAATCACTGCACACTTGCTGCTTTTATATCCGCCATACCTCTGTTCCATACAACCTCAGTGCCGTCCGTGCAAACCTGTGCCACTTGTGCCCTCTCGTACGATCACGACCCAACCCATCAATTAGTAAAGAAGGCATTGCAATTATTAAAAGCCAATTAACTTCAAGTTATTAAACTAGATAAATTATACTTGTGATCCGTATAACCATCTGGGTCAAAAATAAACAAGAGATAGCTAAATTATTAAAGTGGTTTATAAAGAGGTTATACATAAGAAGTACAAGTACAAGGTATAAGTTATTAAATAAAGTGAATTCTAAAGAAATTCCAAAAAAAATATATATATATAAAGGAATAATTGAAGACTAAAGCACTTTGGGTAAAGTAATGATAATAAGTTTAGTAATAGTGCTTTTATTTGGAGAAATAAAAAATATTAAAGTATAAAAAGGGGATTATAAAAAATCAATTATATATATATATATATTCTAAAAGGAGTTATAAGGGTATTTTTTTTCCTTGGAAAAAAAACGTAATTTTATTTCAGCAGGTGTGAACAAAATTACGTTTTGTAGATGCACTCTTTGTGATGAGCCACGAAATTGCCATCATTTGACATCTTCTTTTCCTTCTTTTTAACCCTTTATCATTTACATATAACCCCATCTTATCCATTTTAATGCCCATGTGTGGGATTTAGGTTCAAGATGTTTTGCAATTGCATTTCTTGATATTTCATTGGATTTCTGATTAACATTAGGGGAAGTAGAGTGTTTTGTAGTTACTTTTGAAGTGGCAGCTCATGTGTGGACAAGTCATTACAGGGTTTTGCTTTAAAGGTTCACATATTCTTCAAATCGGGGTCATTGCACATCCATTGCCACAAATTCAGAGTCATTAAATGCTAATACAGTTGTGAGGTTCTCATGTTTTCAAATCAGTCTGCTGCAGAATCCCTGTAGCAGCCTGCTACAAAATTAGGCTTGTACAGCGTAGAACCGCTTAAATATATATGTGTTCACAATAGGTTAAGTTGACCATGATCGTAAAGTGAAAGTATTCTAGGTGTCCTTGGAAGATATATGAAGGGTTTCAAGAACAATGAAGGCATATCAGCAAGGGGAATTAATGTGAATATATTTAGCGTGGAAATATATCAGCAAGGAGATTAATTTAAAATATTTCCAGCATATGTAATATGTGTCCGTTAGCCTTCACCAATTAGCATATAATATCAGTCCCAACACTTAATGTACATCAGTCCTAGCACTTAATGTCAGTCCCAGCGCTAAAATGATATCAACATAGAACTTTTAGCGTGTGCCCGTGAGTTTTAATGCAATATTCAACATATTACATTAATACCTTCAACACAATTAAAAGATCAAAATCAACATATTAAAGGAACGAAGGTATAACTCAGTATTCAACGTGGAAAATAAATTAAAGAAATTAACATGGTAGCATATGCGTATAGTCACAAGGTTCATCATTCGACATGTGCTAAATTCCAGGATAAGACATGACACAAAACTGTTGAACCAACTCAGCCATCGATTATTTTAATTGGCTGATATGTAACAACATAACCACTTGGGCGCACAACTAAAGACATCTATGTTCCCATTGGCTGATTGATGGATCATATTGGCAACCAATCAGAGGACAACAATTTAGTTTATTTTTAGAGTTTGTTAAACCACTTAGCAACATAATAGGAGGAGGTTGTCGCTCCATGTTTAGAGCGTAAGACCCCCTTTTATTGTATAAATATGTGTGCTCTCATAAGAGAAAGGGGACGACTAGTACGTCTGGTCTCATGTTGTAGACATACTGCTGTGTAAGAGCCGAGAGCTCAAGTTCAGACTTAATAAATCTCTATTTATGTTGCGTGTGCTTATTGCTGTCCATTGGTGGTGATTTAAGACTGAGAGCACAGGTCTACCTGTGAGGAAGGGCCCACTCACAGGTAAGGTTCTGTGCTGCATAAAATCTTTTTGTGTTCTTAGATAGTTGTTAATTTGATTTTGATTTAGAATTGCATAATTTTATCTTTGTTCCAAACCTTGGCTGCACAATGGCCACTGGTTTTATGCTGCAAAATGACGAGTAGGATGTGCTAGGACTTAGATTTATGCAGATTGTTAATTCCTTGATCATTCTTTGCTTATATTAATACTATGTCAAATCTGTGCTTGCATTCCTTATCTGTAACAGTATTTGGAATATCATTAACAAAGTTGTAAATTAGGGAATTATATGATTTGTTAATCTAGTCTTGGCATATTAACTAATTAATAGTTTCATTTATGATATTTTAATGTGTGAGTTAAAATGAAATAGATAGTTTTCTTTGCTTTGCTTGGAGTGCAGCAGAATCACTTTATCCATGACCCCACGAGGTGAACACACGAGGGTATAGGGTTATGAGAGCTCAGAGACCTTATCCTGAGAGGTACCACCAATTGGGATGGGGGTTATAGCATTGTGACTTTATCCTTTTATGCTTTCCTTTGATTTATGCATAGTTTAGTTTAGTTGGTCCTTTCCGATAGCTTGGTGAAAGTTCTCTTCTGTGTATATTGCACCGGGTGCCTCGCAAGTATAAACTGAACCCTGGGTTGACAAATTAAGTGAAAGAGTGTAAAATGACACCAAACGAATTGGGAATCATATTTATACCTCGTCACTTTGGGTGCATTTTTGTAGTGCTTTGAGCCACAATGTTGATTGTTACATAATAATTTTACCTTTCGGCTACATTACTGTTCTTCAAAAAAGCTTACATATTCACGATTGTTTAGATAATTACAATCTATACAACATATTTTATTCGGTGGACTGCAAAATAACTTCAGACTGTTTAAAAGATTGGATATATATTTGAAAACAAAACCAGATCTGTACTGTAATGACTGCAAGCAAAAATTTAGTTGTATCCCTGAACTGTTGTGAAATTGATAATTTATCCTTGCGCTGGAAGGTCTTCTTTAAAAGGCATGTGAAAGAGATCTGTCTGTGTTCCATCCTCGAATTTAAAAATTTTCCATTGGCCCAAAGTTAAATGGATTCCCTCTTTTGGCCTCTGGTCCACTTCCTCATTTCTTTCCTTGTAGATACGACGACAAGTGAAACTGTCAAAGGTGCTCTGTAAAGATTTTACTTATTCAAGAATTGAAACTAGTCTTAGATTGAGGCATCTCCGGGTTCCCCTAGACCAATTTATCACTGTCATGGAATTGCCAAAAACATTGAGCTCCTTGCAACCTTTAGATGAGTTATAAGGGTATTATTTAAGTCATCGGAAAAAAAAAGAAGTATATAAGCTTCATAACAAGAAATTAATTATCATAAATTATCGACGAAAGCAAATTGAGCAAAATGGATAGTCTAGTAAAGAAAAAAGAAGATTTACTTATGAAGGTTGTCCAATCTTATGTTACAGGTTTTCTACATTAAAGGGGAGTATTGAAGGAAAAGAGGTTAACATCGTTATCAACTTGGACCATAATGAAAATTTCATTAATATTGATTTGACAAATCAATTATTAATTCCAAAGCCGAATATAATTGAAAAGGAAGATATTTTTCAAATTAAGGAATTACAAGTGAAAATTGATGAATATGAGTATATATCTCAATTCTATGTCACAATTAAAAAAGAAATTGACATCATTTTCGGGTTACCTTGGTTTAAAAATCTAGGTACCTTCATATTAAACATGGAGAAAAAGTCTGTGATGTTTCTCCATAAGAAGAAGATGATGACATTTCAAGACATTCCTATGAGGTCAAGATCGATAATACTTTCATCAGAAGACTTAAAGATATCTCGAAGGTGATCCTTTAAGAAAATCAAAAGTCAATATCAAGGACACAAAAAGAATTTGACGAAGTTATGACGGATAAAAACCAAGAGATTTCTCGCTTAAAAGACAATAGTAAAAAACTACTTACACAAATCAAGAAGTTGAAGGACAAAAAACAATGTGTTCAAAAGTTGGAACAAGAGAATCAAGATCTCGAGAAAAACTTACAAAAAAAAATGAAGAAAATTCTCGTTTGAAGAACCTTAATCAAGGGCTACTAGAATGAATCACTCGGCTAGATCAAATGACAAAAGGATTTTAGCCGGAATACAATAAGCAAACTAAAAGATAATACTCGATAATAGATGAGTACTGCGGGGTCAATGGATGAGCTGGAACTGTGGCAGCTCACACGGTAAATGTTGAAAGTCCGGAAAGTTCGCCCTGGTGGCTAAACTTCTTAGAATGGCCTGGAAACTGTCCCAAATGGTGCACCCTGCTCTAGCTATCAATCCTGATGACTGATTGACCCCTTTGCTGGTGTGTCTGGACCCCGGATGGATCCCTCTGGGGGAATGCGCCCCTCATTGGAAAAATGCACCCTAGTGATTCCACCGTCGGAATCGGCTGAGATGTATCTCAAAATGATCACCTTGGCCTACTGGGAAATGGGTCGGAAGGGTTTCCCTGGATTTGATCTGATGATCGCTCGGGAACCCTGAATGTATTCGCCAAAAGTGCTACACTCCTAACTCTGGAAAATGCACCCCAGATGATTCCTCTGTCGGAATCTGACGAGGAACCAGGCGAAAGATGCGCCTTACCTTCCTCTCAATTGGGTCAGAGGGGAATCTCTGAACTCTCCCTGGATGGGACAAGTCGATCCACTGAACCTCCTCAGGAGTTGCGCCCTCACCCTAGATAAGTGCGCCCTTGCTGCTAGACCCTGTGTAACTGCTGCTTAAGAATGATGGAAGACTTGTGTGATCTTCT
The DNA here is from genome assembly GCA_900067695.1 of Picea abies. Lineage (NCBI taxonomy): Eukaryota > Viridiplantae > Streptophyta > Pinopsida > Pinales > Pinaceae > Picea > Picea abies. The sequence goes on along the minus strand of CBVK0101102293.1, from coordinate 4,435 downwards.
CGATGACTAGGGTGTGTCTCTCAACACCGAAATCAACCAACTGGTGTCTTCCTCCTGGAATCCACTGAACTATCTCTCCTGAGATGCGCCTCTCTCCTCAATGACAAGTCATAATCTGCATAATGATGAATTAGGTCGCTGACCCTTCTCTTATAGCTTTTCTAAACCCTAATTCACTGTTGAAACCCTAATTCGCTGTTGACTTCCAAATTTAGCTCGTCTGTTCTATTTTTAGCTCATAATGGCTTAAAAGCGCTTTTAACCACTTTTAGCTCAATGTCACTTTCCGAACATAACACCTTTGATTGGAGTGATCTCTAGTAACCCTGTTTACCCCTTTTCTAGCCCTGCTTATAGTCTAACGGGGTGGTTTAGAGTCTAGACCATTAAGCCTCTTCTCTGGAGCTCCTAGTTAGAAAGGGACATTACATACAAGGAGTCTTCTTGACTACCTTTTAATCATCATTTTATCATTCATTCTTATTATTATAATTTCTCTCCTTTTGGACCTTATATTTATGGACTGTTGTCCACTTTCTATGTGATGGTTCAGTGAATGAACTGTTTAGTTCATTACATTCTCCTGCAATTCAAGGTTATGATTTTGAACTATTACGTTTAGAACGCCATCTATCTCTCATGCTTCCTGTTGCCGTCCTTATACACACTTGCAAACGTGAGCTAAGTCCGACTCACTTAGTGTGTCCTTGGAGGCACAATGCCTAGGTTCACAGCCCACGCTGTCCCTTTGACCGGAACCTCTTCCGTCTAGGCTTACTCGTAGGGAAGCCAAAGGGGGTAGACCTTAGTTACTAGATGTGTTTTTTAGAGTTAAGTTCTAGGAGTTAGTTTTAATTATTTACAAGGTTTGGGGAATTCTAATCCTAAGATGCTAAGGAAACAATGCAAGGTGCAAGGGTTAGCATGTAAAGCAAGCCTTTTCGCTAGGTCAACTAAGACTAGTGCCTAAAGATTGGGCAAGGGGTCAACTATGTCAAGGGGTGTTTCATTACAAGTAGATTACAATATGTTTACAAGATTACAAAAGAAAAGATTGAACCCCAAAATATTAGATACAGTTATTCACAAGAAAAATGCTAAGATACAAATGATACAAGAGCAAGCTAACCACGTTTTACTTTATGTGTGCAGGATATCAAAGAATTAAAGCATCAACAAATCATCACATTTATGAGATCATCATCAACACATCATATCATCAACACATTTAAGGAGATTTAGATATTTTAAGCACAAGTATTATTAAGATTGATGAAGATGATCCACACCCTTGGTTATTCAACCCACAAAGTATTTATTAGATTTAGTCCAAGGTTTAGTTATTAAGCTTTCTTAAGAGTTATCAAATTTTATTAAGCTTTCACCAAAGCCTCCTCCTCCTATTGCCAAATAACTGTTGGATGCTCAATAAGTGTTGCCACCCTAGCTTCACAGGTCAACCCAAAACAAGAGTACTTCTCGGAGAGGACACATCCCGTGCGTTGTGAGACAGTCCCCTGCCTACACCCTCCGTTGTTTTCCTCAAGCCCCGTTTGTGAAGATGGTGGTCTAAGGTACCCTAAATAGTCTATTAAGTATATATATGGATTAGGTAGACTTTTAGGTGATTTTTAGAGTGTTTTGAAGATTTTAAGACACTTTTAAAGTGTGATTTAATGATATGGCCGAAACTTTTATGAGTTTAAAAAATGTGTTGCTTCAAGCTTATGCAATTAAGAGTGTGAACACATATAAAGCAAATAAAGATGGCTGAAAAAGATTTAGGTTATCACATGCACTTATAAGCTTGCTATTTAAGAAAAATCACACTAGCAAGGACAACTTGCCTTCAAGATATGGAAAGAAAATTTAGTGTGTGTTTGCCTACTTAACCATTAAACAACATTCAAGCCTAAGCAAGTGGCTTCCAATAGATATATGCAATAGAGAAATAAACCATTCACTTATTTAAGCACTTGGAGATTTAAGCATTTAAGATCTAAACATGTGCATGAAGAAAAGACTTGAAAATTAACTAAGCAAGTAAAGGATCTAGTTAGGTTACTTATTATGTTGCCCAATAGGCTGAAGACAATGATTATGTGTTCGATTTAAAACAAAAGTAATTATAGCATTAGCCCATAGATCATTAATCACATCATCAACCACTTAACCTTACCTATTGGGGTATTCCTCTCCCAACTAGGTAGGCAATTAATTTAGTTTACTTAGTTAGGTTAAGTTCTTTTAGAATTTAGAAATTAGGGCAAACAAGTAAAGAGAGAGAGAGATAGAGAAGTGAACTAGCAAACCAAGCAATCAACTAAGCAAGCCACAAACCCCACGACCTAGGTTTGAGAGGTGCCCTCACCTCCAAAACCTCATGGTCTAGCTAAAAAAGAAGCAAGAAAAACTAAAAAGGGAAACCCTAAGCTAGATCTAACTACCCCAATGGCTCACAGGTGGGAGGAGGCCGTACCACTTTTCCTCCCACAACTATGAGCCAACAAGCAACAAGAAAAAGAGGAAAAAGGTACAAGAAAACCCTAAAAATGACAAAGTGGGTTGAGAGAAAGCTACCAATCCCTTTGGGGGTCTTCAAGTGTTGTGTGGATGTCTTTGGGCAGCCAATACCCCTTCCCAACCAGATCTGAAACCTGCAAATCAGCAAGGTATCCTTGCTGATTTTACTACACACAACCAACCAAAATGAAAGAAAACCCTTGCTTTTTAGGGCAAGAACTTTCCACAAGAGAAAGAGTATATATGTTAAAAATGACCTATCTAAAGATGTTATGCTAGCTGAAAATGAATGTGGATGAACAACAATAGAGAAGAAGAGTAAAGAGAGAGAAGAGCATGGAGTGTAGTTGGGTCTCAAGTGATCCTTCTTGCTTGAGGTGTTCCCAATGAAACCTTTGAGCCAAACCTACAAAACCCTTGTTAGATGATACATATACATGGATAATATATTGAATATGCTAATAAGATGACACTTCAATCCTATCTAACATATCAAGACATATAGATCTACAAGAACATGCATTGATAAATCCACCCAAATAACACTTTACCTAGGATCCAATGTATATAACCACCAAAGCAAATCGATACAAGTTTACCTCATGTGCATAAGAAGAACAAGAACATGCATTGCTCCTCTAGTTATCCTTCAAAGCTTTCCTTTATTATTACTCAAGAAAATGGATCTTGGAGAGAAAATACTCCAAAACCCTAAGAGAAGAAAATGGAAGAAATGGAATAATAGAGAGAGAGTGTAATGTTCCCAATTTTCCCCTTAAGAGGCATTTAGTGTTATTGTATGAAAGTGACCTTATAAAGGCACTTAAATAAAATAAAGTGAAATTAGTCACTTAATAAAATAAAGAGGGGAAAAGTAGTTACACTAAAGAGACCCAACGAAGGGTTATAAGAGGAGGAGAGAGCCTTTTGGGAGCTATCATTCAGTTTATGAAAATATTGTATTGGGCTCTTGTGAGCATGAGGGTTTCAAACCCTAGCTTACTCGGTTTTGCCAGTGAAACCATCTGGCCTAGCTGATATTGGAGAAGATCCTACAGATCTTTCATTTGTACTTCACCGTTTATGGATTTAATGAAGACATTTGCTGGTTATTTCTATGTTTATCGATTTTGCTGCTAAATTTCTGTTTGATTGAATTCGGGATATTTCAGTGGTATCAGAGCATGATCTTGGCCAGCTGTGGTCAACATTGTGGAATGATCATTTTGAGAAAATTGTTTGGGAGAAGCTTGTGAGCTTGAGACGAGGGTTTCGAAACCCTCGGTGAGGAACTTCAGTTTCGAGGTTGAAACAATACCTTCCTAGCTGAATATCGGAGAAGCCATCCAGGCTTTTCATTTGCAGAGAATTGGCATTTGATCCAGGTCTATTTGGGGGTGAGATTGGATCCATCATCAACAGTAGAGAAGAGGTCGGTTTCTGGTGGCATGTGGGGGAATCAGTTGGACGTTTTTCTCTTGGCTGGGCGCATATCTTCTCCTCTGCTGCGTGTGGCCTTGGGAGGTCAAATTTACCTTCATAGTGGCGTGTTTCTTGGCTGGGCGTGTACAGGAGTGGGCATCCTTGTTGGCCGAGTTCATTGGTGGCTGGAGAATCCATTGGGAGGCTGCATATCCATTCCTTCTGCTGGCCGTGTTGTCTTTTATTTGTGGCAGCGTGTAAGTGTGGAGCTGCGTGGGGAAACAAGGAGGGGAAGTCGTGGCTGAACCTTCTCCGTTTACTGTTCGTTCCTGGTCTAACAGAGGGCGCATTTGTGTGGGACGACTATCATCCATCAGCAGGACACTAGAACGTAGGGGTCGCTATCTCTATCAAAGCGTGGACAGTTGGGTGTCTCCTTGTGGTCGTGTGAGTGCGTGGGTCTTCCACATTATGTGAGATCGGAAGAGCG